>VXBW01002254.1:409644-420197 GCA_013400375.1 Thinocorus orbignyianus
GAGCCGGGTGGAGTAACTTCGCGGCTAAGTCGGAAAAAATGCCGAGGTGATGAAAGGGTGGGGGGTTTGGGGGTTTATTTCCTTCACAAAAAAACAATCCGCAACCTCCGTCCTGGGGAAGGAGGCTCCCCACGCCAGGCTGCGCTGGGGCGGCTTGGTTTTTAGGCTTTCTGGGGATTTGGGGATGGCTGGGATGCAATCCGCAAAGGCGATGGGAGCGCAGTGGCGTTCCCGGGAAGTCGCCGTTGATCCCTGCTCCCTGCGCCAGCGACGTGGAGCGGTTACGTGTTTGAGGAGCAGAGGGGAGTTTCTTGGTCATCTGCGAGGCCTGCCAAGATGGCAGGAAATCCGTGCGTCCCGAAATCCATCGGCTCGACTTGGGTGCACGGAACGCCTGCCGCAGACGGCCTGTGAAGTTTGCCACCCCTCAGTCTCCCTGTAATCTCACGTCTCACCAGGACTTGTGGGCATATTTTAGTCAAAACGGGGGTATTTGTGATCTAGTACTGAAAAGATATCCCTGAAAATGTCAAGTCTGTTCTGGATTAGCGATGGCTAAATTAATTGTCTTCGAATCGCAACCACACTCAGAAGAATTTCAAAACAATTCCTTTTGAATCTGCCATCGGAGCTTGCTCTCCTGTGTTAGTGGATGATATCACTTGAGTTGAAACGCAGCTAGGATACTCCCTGGTATGCTTTGTCATCAAGTCATGCTTATGAAACACATTCAGGTGCTGCAGGTAAGAATTTATTGTCAAATGTAAACCAGGGCAAACCCCCACTTACATAGTAACCTGGTGGTCAAAACCTTGAAACGATTCAGCATGACTCTTGAATCAGTAAGTCATCCCTTTGACTTCAAGGTTCTGGCCTGTTGTGTGCAGCCTCCTCTCCTGTATCGGTCCTTACACTCTGGCACTGTGTAGTAGTAAGCTTCTTCCTTTACACAGTGCTAGAATTTAGGGGTTTGGGTGTTGTTTTTGGTTTGTTTTTGTTTTTTTTTTTTTTAAAGTTGTTTGATTTGGCTTTTTGGTTGAGGTTTTGTTTTTTTTAAGGTGCTATTTTTAATCAATCTATTCATACCATGCCACAAGATACACTTCTGAATTCACGTAGGGCTTACAGTTTTCATCTTGTATTTGCTGACCTGTCAAAATGTTTTGCCAGACTGAAACTATTGCTTGCAAATTGCCATCTTCCTGAGCATGGTTTCTGATATGAATATTTACTGGGGCTGAGGCTGAAATCGCAAAATAGCAGGGCCAATTTTGTACCAAGGTGGTTGTGACTGTAGATTTTTAGTCTTGCCAACCGGTAAAGCCAGAGAATGGCACTCTGTCACCAGTGAGCTGGGATCCCCAGCCTTCCCGTCGTAAGGTCACAGATCAGACCTTGAAACGCTCTGCTTCCTTGTAGTACGTTGTTGGCGCTAGATCAGAACAGGCTAAAGAGAGACCAGGACCTCAGAACATTGTAATCACACGTAGCTGATTCAGTCTGACTTGTGGTATTACCTGTCAGGCCTAGAATTCATTGTCTCCTGCAGCAGATGACATCCCAGATGCACCAGCGAAGCTATTTTTGGTCTGTTTGGTTGACTCCTCCTTCGTGGACTTGGCGTATCAAGCAAAATCTTTTATTATATTGGGTAAATCAGACTTTCAGGCTGTTTCAGTGTGTGTAAGTTTAATCTGAAGTATGTTACGCATTCAGAATAGGACAACCCATACCTAAAACACGACTGGCAAATTCTACTTTTCATTTGGGGATGAAAGCACGTGAGTATTTGTGTTACGTGCTGGGTTATCTACTTCTGGAATGCGCTTTAAAAAGCTGTCTTCAAACTTGAGTAGTTAACATGTACATGGCCAAGTGATTATGTTATGCTGGAGCTCATCATCACATCTGTGCCATCTGCATTCAATTGGCAAACCCCTGCTTTTATTGATACGGCTTGCTCTCCGCAAGAGTGGCAGTTGTTTTATTAGAACAAGCAAGTGCTTTTGCCATGGGATAATGTGAACCTACATTGTAATTTTATTTGTGTCCTTTCCTGAAGATGCAGTTTCCCCCAGATTATCATAAAGGCAATGGAACAAATTCGTATCAGTTTATGAGGCTGTATGGAAATGCTTGGTACGTGCTTGTGGCACGTTGTCTCGGTCAGAAGCGTTGAGTGGTACCTGCTGAATGCACATCCCATAATTGCTGCGGCCTGTTTGCGCTTCCGGTTCAGATGATGATGATCTGGTGTGAGGGAAACGCTTATGTAGGAGTAGGGAATGCATAAAATTGAGAAAATTTGAGAAGGTTACATCACTGGTATACATCCATTTTATCTCTGCTCTGTGCATCCATTAAAGCGAGGTGGTGATCTCGGTAGGCTAAAAATAGAATTAATACAGGAGATGTATGCATGAAATGTCTCATCTCTGAAATCCTGAAGAAAACTTGTGCCCACTGTGTTTATGTCCATTTGGTTAAGCATAGCACAAGCCAGCATCGTTATGGTAAGGTATTTTATTCTTCAGTGGAATCGGCATCCTGGAAGCTAAAGGTGGCAAAACCATTTATCACTACTGGAATACAGATAGAAGGCTTCCGTGGACAGTGGTGGAGTGCAGACTAAAGAACTGTTTTCATCAAGGCTGTGGCCTCCAACGCTGTTCCTAAATGTGGAATTAATTGCAACTTTAACTCCAGTTCTCCAGATCCTCATAATAAAAAGTGCTACTAGCTGTGGAGATACCCATAATGTTTTTCAGGGGTTGTATGTAATATGCAGCAACGAAGGCAGCATGGAGATCTGTATTAGTTCAACCAAGGTGTAGCTTTTGTAGAGGTGATTAAGTTAAAGTGTTACAAGACCTGCTTATTAATTTTATTTTAAACTGTTATTATTTTCTTTTTAGCTTAATATGAAGTTTTTTTAAAAAAATAGTTTAGCTGGAAAAAGCTGTTTGAAATTAAGTTTTCTCTGAATGAAACTTACAATATTTTTGCAGGCGGTCTCAGATTAAACTTGGTGGACTTACTAAAATTAGTTAAATAATTTGAAGTTACATGATTGAGCTTATACTTTGAAATAAGTCTGGATTTGTCTGTTTAGGGGTTCAGAAAGTTAAGATTAATTAGCTAATGAAATGCAGTTGATGTAAGCTTAGTTAAAATGCTTTAAACCTTTGTGAATGCTCTCTGTATGTATGGAATTACCTTTTTTCTTTTTGCTTTAGTTCACTTTGCCTATTTCACATATCCAGGGTTAGACTGTATCCTGCCTCAAGTGTATATTGCAGTGTAGCTGTGGCACTTGGTTAAAAGGGTCGTGTTGAGCCAGAAGGCAGTGGTCGATTGTTCAAATGGTGAGATTTCAGCTGTGGAGTTCTGGAAGCACTGGTATTAAGAACTTAAAGTGTTGTTTACTGGTTTTTGTTTTGTTTTGATTTTTTTACAGTAAGAATTAAAGTTATTCATCATCAGCTGAAAGTTGTCATCACTTAAATTCTGTTTAAGATGTAACTTTGACTATTCGGATAAGCTAAGTTTATCTTATTAAACAAATATCATTAAAATGGAATTAAAGCTTCGTAATTACATATGTTTGATACCCGTATTCAGGTCCAGCATTTAGTTACCATTAAGGCCTTGGACATGTTTTAAGAACTAGTCATTTTTTATGAGAAAGGAAAATTGATGTTTCCTTAACTAGAAAATTTGGACTGCGGTAACTGAAAGATTTCTCCTGGTTTTTGGGCTCTGTGCTCATGAAACAGGTTCCCAGTCAGTATAGATCTTTAAATGTGTCCGTTGGAATGGGGGGAGAAGAGGATCATAATCCCACTTGAGTAATTTACAGAACTTCAGAGATCGATATTCCATTAGATGGGTACTTCTTGTATACCTTAAAAACAGAGCTCCAGCTTGTTAAGGATTTGGGTGGGATAATGTACAGGGTAAAAAGGTGGTCAAGCCAACATTTTCTTTACGATCATTCCAGCTTTTAAAGATGTTTTTGAAAGTAAGCCAATGCTTTTGCTATTATTCCTTGTATGAGTTTCTTCTACAGAAGAGCTGGTGTAGAATTCAGCAGAATAAGCTCCCTTCAACCAGCTCCCCAGTCTGTAGCCAGCTCTGAAGCACTAATGCCTTTCTTTGCACTCACACGTTAATTGGTGAAGCAGAGGGGAAGGATGTAAACAGCTGTAAGTAGCAGCTGTTGAATGCAGAGCAGTTAAACCGTGGAGGCCACCTCTAGCCTGGCATCATCCTCTGCTTGCGGGTCATAGAATGTGTAGAGTTGGAAGGGTTTTTTAAAGGTCATCTGGTCCAACCCCCCCCTACAGTAAACAGGGTCTTCTTTAATTAGATGTTTTCTCTGTGTCCACTGGGTTGAACTGTTGAAGCAGAGAGAGGATGGAGGTTCTTAACCTTGTCTGAGACATCTCAGCAACAGCTGTTGAGGAGTGGAAAAGGGTAGAGCTTTTGTGTAGTTCAGATTAGGGCATTGATACGTGATCTCGGATAAATCTTTCTGTTGCAAATATGAAGGTTTTGCCACTTTAATTGTGTGCTCTGTGATCTTGTATAGGTCCTTCCCCTGTGCATCAGGCTCGCAGATGGGAATGTGTGATCTGCACTTCAGCATTAGGTCTGATATCTCAGTATAAACTTACTTTTTTGGATTGTTTAGGCTAAGATGTTGTAGTTTACATTGAGAAAGCTGAGTTACAGGTAGCATGCATCGCCTCCTGTGACTGATAGATTGCAACCAGTAGTGTGTTTTTGTATGTAGTTGCTTTGGTCAAGTTGACTTTTTTTTTTCTTTTTTTTCTTTTAAGTCTTAAACTGTGTTGAGTTGCACGTGACGGACAGTTTTGTAAACTTCTTGAATCTCAATTTAGCACCTCAAACTCTAAATGTAAAGTACTAGAGCTTTTTTTTTTAAAAAAAAAAATAACCTTCCTATTCAGTGGCCTCTTTGTGGGGTGTGTATCTGATACATTAAATGTGGTAGGTTGTGCAAGGGAAGCCTTGCAAAAAAAAATCAGTTAAAAATTGCATTCACTACTTTAAATTGGCTTTTATGCCTTTGGCAATTCTTCATGAAACAGTTGGATGTAGACAAGGTTTAATATTGAAAAAATGAGCCAAATAGAACATTGCAGGATTCAGGACTGAAATCTAAATAGAGGGAATTTGGTTTTTTGTTTGTTTGTTTAAACATTGTTCAGAGCCTTTTTACCAACAGTAAATTTCAGTTTTAAAATTTTGTGTAAAGGAAGCCTGTGTTCTAAACCTCATCCCTTTGAGATGTGTGGTATGCTAGATACCTTCAAGATCTCCTGCAGTTTTTTCCGGTGTAATTGTGATTTTTATTTTTATTTTTTTAATATTTATTTTATTCTGGTTTTAAGAAAGCAAGATGGAAGGATTGCTGACTGCTTTGCAAATGTTAGGGCCCAGTAAACAAAGGAGGAGACAAATGCTTAATCCTTTCCACAAGCATCTGGACACCAGAGTTGCAGGCTGAGCTGAGTGCAGATGCTGAAGTGCTTTAGGTTTTCCTGACGGATGGCATGAGGATTGTGAAGTGCTCTGTTATACTTCATAGAGAGCTTTCTCTGTAACTTGGAGTTGGATTGGCCAGGTGCTCATCACTTCTATGAGCTCTTCTAGGTTTCTAGTAAATAAGAGTGTCCTGCAATATTTTCCAACCTTTGCTGGCCTGTTTGAGTAATAATGCCACGTAATTCTCTAAATCGAATTAACTGCAAGCTTTGTTTTTCCTTTTTAGCCTTAGTTTTAGTTTCTTTTTGCCTTGAATAATATAGCAGAATCTTCTGAGTCACAATTGCCAGATGAGCAATGGCTCCCTTCCATACCCCTAACTTAGGTTGCAGTCTATTAATAAATATGCATTTAAACACTTTTTCCATTTTTTTTCTTCTTTTTTCTTTTAGCCTTTTAAAGACCCTTGTGGATATCATTGTTCTCTGGATAGATGAGGTGGGACTTGACTGTAAGAGCAGCTGCACTCCAGAAACAGTTTTTGATTTATTTATTTTTTACGTTCTGTTGGCTCAGTGTGAGCTGACTTTGTGTGTGACGGTACCTAATGCTACAGGCAGGCACTTAGTTTTGTGTCCCTACCACTAGCTGTTCAAAACACAGAACCATTATGAGAGGTATTATGCACAACAGCATAATACGATAGTTAATTGTATAGCTGTAGATAAGCTGGTGTAATCATCCCCACGTAGTGTGTTCGTAGAGTATACCCCGTATGGTACATTGCAGTAGCTTTCCCAGGCATCTTTGGATTCACATGAAGCACAGACTGGTAAAAGTCAAGCCAGCTTTCTGAAAGGAGAGCTGATTTTCAGAGTTCATGATGTTAAATAATTAAATTTCAGAATCGTATATCAGACTGCATCTAAACAATTAATTCACCACACTAATTACAGCTGTGGTGTTATTTGTTAGAATAATAACTTGATAACTTTCTGTTGTACAATCTTCTTTTCCATACATTTCCTTGAGAACATTCTTGTGCCTCTATTCGGAAAGTGCAGACTTTCTGAGGTTAAGTGCCCAATTAAGGCCATTTGTGATTTCTACCAAAACTTGTCCTGTATGCTACCAGTCCCCAAAGTTAGTGTTTGTGTAGGCTTGGCCAGCTCTAGGAGGTCTGTCACATTGAGCCCAGGGCAGTGTGTATACAGGTACTGACTTCTGGTTCATGTGTCGAATACTGGTGACTGAGGTTCTGCTGTACACTTCTTGTTCTTGCCAAGCTGTGGGGCAGTGTCTTGGAAGGTCTCACTTAACACTGCCAAACCCCAGCATCTAATGAGTGTTGAGCTAGTATTTGTGTGAAATTGGCTAGCACCATGCCAAAATGTTGTTCCTAAGCAATAGCCATCAGGCCAGAGTGCCTTGCTTTGAATATAACTTCTTTTGAGGTGCATCACTTAATATTTTTCTATACTTAATGTAGTCTGTGCCTTGGTTTCCTGGCCATTCTGTTTCATTTAGCTTTGTGCATCTTGCTGTGTTTCTTATGGCCTGTGCCACCTTCTCCAAGGGTGGCATTGTCATCCTGGGTTACAGAACCAAAGATCAGTGTGGTTCTTGCAGGAAAAACCTCCCAAGTGAGAAGTATGTTAAGTTTAAGGGTTCAATATTCAAAAGCTTGGAAATGCCAGAATTAAAATACCCAGTTATTGGTGAATGGATAGGTGGTTAACTAATGCTTCACTTCACACTTTTCCCTTCAGTGCACATTAGTCAGTGTGCAGAGCCCTCCCCCTACACTGGGCATGTCTTTTCTTAAAAACTCTTGTTATTTTTTGGGAACAGTACTTGTAATACTTCAGAACTCATGTGTGTAAAGCAGTTGGAGATTTCCTTCATGTTGAGTTAAACAGCTGCTGTCTGTTTGATTACTTTGGGAGAGAGAAGCTGGATCTTTGAGTTTAAAGAACAGCTATAGGTGTGTTGTTGCCACCTTTTTTCTAAGTTTGTTTTGAATGCCTTTAGTGAATGACCAGGAAAGCAAAGTTGGTAACTAAGCTCCTTTTGCAGTTGGATGTGTCCAGCTACAGCGATGGCTCTCACTGTATTCTAGCCCTTCACGGAGCTCATTCTAGCTGCAGGAGCTCTGAAACTTGCTGAAAACCATTACCTACATTGTACACCTTCCAAATTTCAGAACAGATGAGAAGGTCTGTAGACAATAGTCTCATTCACAAAGGGCTTGCATACTGAAAGGTAGGTTCTTTGAAAAGATAGCATGTAGTCATCTGAGTAGTTTGTATCACAGTCCCAAGCACAGAAGGTGACTTAATTACAGTTACACAGCAGTCTGGCATTTCCTTCCTTGAGTGCAAGGCTTAAAACATGAGTATTTCTGTGTTTGTCTTTTAAATATACCATTACGATATTGTTGCTAGACCATGTACAAATATTGTGCAGTGTGTAGCCTGAAAAATTTAGTATTCAAGGCTTGAGAATGGAGAACCATGAAGAACAGAACAAGCAGAATAATCAAGATAGGGTCGTGTTTTGGGTTTCTTAGAAACCGTTCTGTGCTCTTTGGCCCTCGTTCTCTGTAACTGCTCTTCATGTGTATTCTCAGTGTTTGCTGTCGTGCCTTTCTCTAAATGACAGGAACCTACATCTTTCAGTATCTACAGTATTCTGCGCTGTCACTATACATTGTTTTTATCCATTTATTAAGTGCTAGCCAAAAGGCCGCCTTGTTTGAAACTGATAATTTTCTGCTGGTTACACTTGTCTTGTGATGTGCATTGTGCCATTGCTTTCTTACTCAGCTTAGAAATCCACATTCGGAGTTCTTCCAAACTGTTATTTTCTGCTTCCAGAGGTAGTTAATTTTCATGCTGAAATGAATGTTGCAAATGCAGGTGTGTGGGATGAGGCAGTAGTTCTCTGCTGGTTGACACTTCTTAATCTTCAAACAGGCTTAAATGTTCTTCCCCTCCCTTTATAGCTGCTTCCAATCCTTCCTTCTTTTTTTAAAGCTGTTCTCAGCTGTGAGCTAATGAGTAAGACTAATGCAGTGATGAATTTTTGGATGCTTAGAGTTTGAAATATCCTGTTTGACATGGACAACATTAAACAAGCAGCCAAATTAATAAATGTTGGGGTTTGTTTAACTTAAGTGTTAGGGTTTTGGTGTTTTTTTTTTTTATTTAAACTTCTGGTTCAACTGTGTACCACCTTTTATGCCCTCCAAGGTAGAACAAGTTATTGTATGGAAACGTAAAGAGAATTAACCCCATTTTTTTCCATTTTTGTTTCTTGACTACAAACCAGAAACCTGCTCTGAGTGATTTTAACAAATAATTGTGTTACATAGCAATAGTAAATCTTTACAAACCAATATGAAAATCTAACTGTGAGTTTATGCCTGCGGAGGGAAATGAGTGATCTTCTGTCACTCTGTATTTAAGTCAGTTGCTGCTATCATTAGAAATAAACCCTGGCTATTTCCAGCTTAAACTTGAAAAACGTAGCAGTTGTGTCACAGGGAGTATGAATTCTGACAAATGAGAAGCAAAGGAGCCAACAGTGATGCTGCTCTACTTGGTTCTGCAAGAAGGCAGCTTGGTAGACATCAGGCTGTCAGTTCTTACTGAATTTGCTGAGACCTGAAAACATCTGTGAGAAAAGCAGCTAGTTCCTTTAAATATTTTCACTCACTGTCTTGCTCGTGCGTGTTTGGATGAGTATCCTTTGTCATTCTTTAAATTTTCCTCATCCTTTAAATAACTTCTGTAATCTTTTAAATAGCTGGTAGAAAGGAGTTGTCCGAAAGTTGGGGGTTTTTTAGCAACTTTTCTGGAGGAAAAAATAATAATTTCTATTTTTACAAACCAAACATATTAGCTTCTCTAAAAGCATTTCTTCCTGAAAATACTGATGTATTTTTTGGTTAGCTTTTTGATGAGTTTGTAGAGAAAGAGAAGATTAGCAATGGGCCTGTTTCACCAATAAAACCACATCTTGCTACAGCCTTACTGTGTGACTGGCAGGAGAGAGTGGTGTTGAATAGGTGTTAAAGCAGGTCTGGCTGTTGCAGTGATGGTGGTACTGCTGCTTTATTTCCAGTTATCCTTCCCTTTTCCAAAACTCTGTTACAACGTTGTTCATGTGCCGCTTCCTGTATATGCTACACTGTAGTTGTCCTTTACCAGTAGCCTGGGCACTTATTACTTAGACAGTGTTTAAATCTGTAAAGTGCTCGGTGACTAATCATCCTTGTGGAGAAGTAGGAACTATCACGACTTTATATTTGGAAACTGGGACACAGAAATGGTGATATGCTGGAGCTACACCAGAAACCTCTGGCCTTGCTAGAGACTACTAGTTACGATTGTAATTCAAGACTAATCCTTTCCGATAGGTATATAACGCATCGCTCTGAACCAAAATTGGCTTATTGTTTTTGTGTAAAGTCCTTGGAATTTGCTTCTTGGGAATTTTTTTTTTTTCTTAAGCCATCTGTAAAGCGAAAAGCTATAGCAGCTGATTCCAGGAAAATGTGGATTCTACTTGAGGAATTTTTAAGAAACTTTGGGATGTAGCTTAGTACCTCTTGACAAAGGAGAGTGCTACTGAAACTGCATGGAAACAGAAAGAAGCAGAATTGGAGACAGCAGGTATTGCAGCAGAAGGAATGATAGAAGCAGCAAGCCCTTAAAGGTACATATTTTACAGAACAGTGCTTGGGAACGTTTTTAAATTCCACAATGCTAGTTAAACTCTGCTTTGTAAAATGACACATAATGTGATCTTTACCTTCTTGGTGAGAAATGACTGTAAGCAGGGGAACAATTACAAGCTGACTTCTTAAAAATTGTTTATTATATGTCTCATGGAAATGATGAATCTTAGTTTTGATGTCAGAAATATTTTCCAGACTAAATATTTTCCTGTTACAGTTGCTCTTGATTGCTGAGCTGAGAAGGAAGGTTAGTTTGTGCTGCTGAGTGGGAAGCTTTAAAAAAAAAAAAAAAAAAAAAAAA
>VXBW01002254.1:420203-435289 GCA_013400375.1 Thinocorus orbignyianus
AAAAAAAGCTCCTCCTTTTCCTTAAATGCAATGCTTTAGCTGTGCTCCAGAATATCACAGCCCGTGTGCCTCTGCTTGTTTAGTTTCTAGTTATTCCGGTTTGCCTGTTGGATTCAGCAGAGTTTTACCTTTCAGGAGGCACTTTTAAAGTTCAGCGGAGAGAACTTTCTGGTCTCTTGTTGCAGTGAAGCCTTTCTCCTTTTGTGTGGAGGTGAAGTGTCACACAGTTAAGGGGGAGGTGAGACAGGTCTGGTGTTACCATAAGCAGGCAGAGCTTGCCCACGGTTGTTTCGGGTTTGCTGAGTTCTCCCACAGCGCTTCACAAGCGGCTTTGCTACAAACTCAGCTCTTCTGGCCGTAGTATCAAAGAGAAGCAAATAGCAGCGTGTGCCGCCTCAGCTTTGTTTCTGTCTGAATTTAGTAGGTAAATTACCTGCTCCATGGTTGGAATGCAGATGACGTATTGCGTGTTCCTAATATTTTCTGTATTTTGAACCACTTTGTTTAGCACAGTTAGGTTTTGGTTGTGTTTTTTACTGAAGTGTTCTGGGACAGACAAAACTTCAGTCCTTTAATGAAAATCACCGCTTGTTTGTTCTCTAGAAGAGTTGGAGTGGTTGAAAAGGGTAACTCTGTATGGGTGTGTATTTTGAAATGGCTGGAGACTGGAATATTAAAACTCATGTGTTTCAGCCTGTAAATTATTCTTAATATTACTGAAGGTGGTTTTGCCCAATTCTTCACTGAAGTTATTAAGTTTAATATTAGTGTCTTGTTTGTAATCCTACTTGTATTTGCTTTTCTTAGTTGAGTTATTAGTATACTCTAATTTTCCTGTTGTGTTAAAATACCTCATTCTCATCTTGAACACTGATTTCTTGTTTCTCTGAAGATAGTAGTACCTTTTGAAGAGCTCTCTAGTCTGATGCAAATACGTCTGCACCTCTGACAGTCTGCTTTATGCTGATCTATTCTTTTCTTCATGCTACTCATTTTTATAATTTTGATAGTTCATGAAGAGCCTTTTCATGGTCATTAGACCCTGTGATAGTTTTTTAAAAAATAGGATCTGACCATCTTTTCCAACTGAAACAAATAATCCAGTCATAGATACACGACTATATTAAAGTAGTAACATTTATGTTTCCTGCTTATTCTATTGCTACAACGTACTTTAGGGGAAAAATATATATTTATTATTTTTTCTCTCAGATTGTGGATATAATTGTTCTTAGAACTGGAAAATCTATTTAGGTGGGAAAGATGTCTGATTAACAAAACCAGCTGTTTGTTAAATGGAAAAAAAAAAAAAACCACCCTGAAAATTAGAGAAGCTTTCTGTTTGAAGGTTCTTCTACATTTGTTTGCCTTTACACATATACTATAATTCTAACTTAGAAAGTTTTTCTGGAGGGTGCTGAACAACATATAGACCTAGTAAGTGATATTTCCTGACAGAAATAAGTCTGTCACAGGGACCCCGGTAATAATTGCAGAGTGTAGAGAAATGCACTTGAAATGGATTTGCTGTGATGATCGGGGTAGAGCTGTTGCCCGTGCTTCTAAACAACAGCAGCAGTGAAATAAATAAACTGTAATGTTCACTTCAGTGTGCCATTGCTTAATGAAAACTGATACAATTCAGTTTTATAAAACAGTTCGATTTCAGGGCAAAATTGAAATCTGGCTAATTGAAAGTTCATATAAACTGGCATGTGTAGGGAGGGGGAATGCAGGACTGTCATCTTAGGGTTTTTGTGTGAGTTTGGGCTTTTTTCTTTTTCTTTTTTATTGAGTGGACTTCTATATGTTGGAGTAATGTTATTCTCAGTGTTCACAGGAGCTATTGTCTTACAGAAGAACAAGGTGTTTAAGTTGTAGGGAATGTAACTTTTTTTTTTCTGTTTTGTATTGGCTTACATTTACTAAATTTTTATCAAGTGCAGAATTTGTGAAACTTAAAGAATATACATAAGGATTATCCCAGGCAAAACAGTTAGCTGCCTGGTCCAAATATGCATGTGTTTCCAGCATAATAAGTATGTCTGGGTTTCTTAAATGTCTGACAAAGTAGTGGAAAGTTCTTGCTTTATTGACTTGCATGGACTTGTAGCAAAATAACTGGGGTGCCACTGTTAATATGTGGGAGAAGGACCGAAGGTTTTCCTTTCTCATGACTCTTAGATGCCTTGACGAGCATAGATTTATAGAGGTTCCTGAAGCTGTTTTTAGACCCAAAAGAGAGCAGGGAAGAGGGAAGGTATCTGTTACATGCTACAACTGAAAGTGTAAATTTATTTTTAAAAGACATTATCCAAACAGAGCATTTTAACAAGTTCATGCTGAGCTTCTTTGATTCCTTACAGCAATCTTGATACTACAAAAGGAATCCTCCATCCAGAGTTTCTGGTTTTCATTGCCTCTGTAATGAGGGAGGGAAAGAAGGAACTTTTTGCAGCTCAGTCATTCAGAATTTTAAAGGCATAATTGTCTTTAAATGTGAAGTTTAAAATAAAAAATGCAGATATTTTTGCCCGATTCCAATGCTTAACAGCCTCTTTAATTCTCTTGCCTACTTCAATCTGTAATCTGGCCCTACTGCAGGTAGTGGGGAAAATGAACCCGAGTTGCTGTTGGTTGGTTTGGTTGTTTGTTTTTTTTCCTTTTTGTTCCAAGCTTTTAATGGCGGTTGTACTTTGTATTTCATGAAGACTCATCAACAGCTTTCCCTCTTCCTGACTGAAGCCTTGATCTGGCTAAGACTGAATCCTTGATCAGAAAGTGGACTTTGCCTACTTCAGGCTCTGTGTCCTGCTTGCCTTTCTGTCCTCCTTCAGCAGGGGCGGTGATACTTGTTTGGAAAAGTGTAGTCGTTACAGCTGTTTACCTTCACAGCCAGTATTTGGTGGTTGTTGTCATTTATGAAGACATTTTTGGTACTGATCTAGTGGTTCTAATAGTTGTTATTGCACATTCTTCTGTTTTTGTATATGGAAAAATTGTTAAAGTTTTTTGCTGGACATAAAGTGAAAATAACTATTGAGTTCATTGGCATTCCTTCTCTGAACAGGTTTTTTTATGTTGTTGTTCTTTTTTTTTTCTTAAAGGAACTTAGTGACTTAGCCCGTGATCCTCCAGCACAGTGTTCAGCAGGTCCCGTGGGAGATGACAGTAAGTAACCCTTAAGTTTTGTGTTTTGCTCTGCTAACTCAAAGCATATCGTGCATAGATAATAATGCGGAGTTTTTCTTTTGTAGTGTTTCATTGGCAAGCCACAATTATGGGACCTGTAAGTATTCAAATTCTTGTGATGTAATATTAAACTAGTAGCTCTTATTCAGGAGGAAACTGGGGTTTTTTGGCTTACTTTTTTTTTCCACTGTCCTTATCAGACTTTAGTTCTAGAGGTACTCATTAAAATAACAGTAAATGAAGGAGGAGGGGATGGAAATCAGAGTAATTATTGCTGGACTGTTTTGTGAGGACATGTATTTCAGCTGGGGTGATCTCTAGAGCAATGTTAGGCGTTATCACCTAATATCTACTAAATCTGTTCAGATTTAACTTCAGCAGAAGTTTGAATTTAGCATGAGCTCTATAGTAGGAGCCGATCCCAGTGTTGGGAGTTAGTTGGGGTGTGGATTGTAGAACAGGGGCTGGTGTCATATACTGAGATGTTGAGCACTCTTAGGAACAGAACAGGAAAAGTCACTGAAGTGTGAGGTCCCAGGGGATGTGTATGTGTTTAATGTCCAATAAGCATCTGAAACCTGAATGTGACGATTCCTTGTTAAAGAAGGGGGGTGTTTGCCTTTACTGAAAATGTAGCCTACAAACACCTGGAGTTTTCAGGGCTGGTGATCTATATTTAGAAAACAAAACCTTCTGTAACTTGAGAAGACAAATATTGGATGCTAGCAGACCTGCAGCCACAATGCTTTCTGGTGAGGCTGTGGTGTAGAAGTTAAATGCCAGTGATGCTGAATTGCCCTGACTTTAGATCCAGCTACAGGTGTGGTTTTAGGAGATCCCTACACAAAATGTGCTTATTGCCAGTTCGCCTGACTGGAAGAACAGCTCTCCATTCCAAAGTATCTCATCCTCATTGATTGTAACTAGTTGCCTCAAAAAAACTAAAAATAGTTTAATAGCTGTATTCATGCTTAAAACACAAAGAATGTCCTGCACTATGCTGAGTATGATTTACATGGCTGGTACCTGCATAGTCATAAGGTATTAAACATCAGTTGAATTTAAGTTTGGATTATTATTTTTAGCTTCCCCTTCTGGTTTAATAAAGTACAGCTTCTTTTCCCCACGCTATGGTTTTTGTGGCATCCAAGGGTCTGCATTCCTGTTTCAAGATTGGGCAGTGTCCTGAGAGAAGTGTAGTGTTAGTAGTTCCAGTGCTCCTGTGGTGTTGCTTAGTGCCTTTAATAACAGATGAAGATTGTAGAATCAATCATCTGACCTTCTATATCTGAAATATGAAAGCTGGGATTTTCTTAGGTGGATGTAATAGAGCTTGCATTGGTTTAGCTTGTTCTGAGAGGGGTTTCTGTAATAGCTAAAATATATCTCCAGAACATGTACAGTTAAAGGGTTGCTTTCTGGTTCCTCAAGGCCTCGCATAGTACCTGTTGACCACATACAAGAGGCTGTATCTCTCAACTGCTAGGTTTTCAGCAGAAATTGGATAGAATATAACCTGTATGTTTTCAGGTTTAAGTTACTTGTCTTGCATTGCAGAACTTTAATTTTCTGGTATTTAACTAAGTAATATGTAGTTACTTTGCTTACATTGGGGAAATGTTCTTGCAATTAATATGAAAATTCAATTTACAGATGATTCGGAAGTGTACTCTATCTCATTTTCCCCTTGCACTTAGTCTGAAATTAAAAGCATAGTAGTCTTCTGGTTAATCAATATAGTTGCTTCAAGTAAAAACTTACATCTTTCTTTTTCTTGCAACTGGTAACTTACACAATCCCTCTTTAGACACTCCATTAATTCTCTGCTTACTGTCAGCTTTTTTACTTCCCAGTGTTGCTTTGCTGCTAATATAGTTCATGCCTGAATGAATTATCACTGTAATTGTTTCCTTGGAGCAGGGGAACATAAAATATGTTTCCAGGCCAAATTACAGTGAATTTCTAATACAGAAAGGGAGGAAAATTTGATTTTAATATTGATGGGAGGTTATTTTGTTTGGTGGTCTTCGTGGGGTGAGGTATTTTGGTTTTGCTTCCTGTTTGTTTGTTTTGAAGGAACAAGTTATGGTTGTGTATTTGTAGACTTTCTGCAGGGCTGAGCAATGCTTCAGCCAAAGGCAGAGTTTAGGAGGGGATGGAAGGCCCTTGGAGCTGACTGTTGCCACCTGTAAGCATGGGTGCTGGTAACAAGCTCCAAACCCAGAGCTTCAGGTTTTTGAACCTGACGGGACCCCTGCTCTGTTAACATTACTTCTTGGAGCTGTCTCAGAGGCATTTGGGTGCTTTTGCCAAGTTGTTCCAAGTGAATTGTCAGAGCAGTTGTTTCCTGTGAAGCATTAGCTCAGATGGGTCCATCCAGAAATTGACTTGTATCTGTTCTGTATTGCTTAACTTGGGCAGTAGTAATTGAATTCTAATTGCATCTCTTTTGTATTGGGGATTAAACAGGCCAGTTGTTTAAATAAATTGCCTCTCCTTTTATTTATCTAAAATAACATCTTCAGAGATACTTAGTTCTAAAGATGATAATAGGAGAATCATTTGTTTGCTTTGACAGAATGACAGTCCGTATCAGGGTGGTGTATTCTTCTTGACAATTCACTTTCCTACAGACTACCCTTTCAAACCACCTAAGGTAAGTATGGCTTTCTCACTTGTGAAATTAGTGCTCTTGGAAGAACCAAATACAGGACAAAAACTGTCAGTATATGTGTTGTAATACTGTCACCTTCTCATTTCTTTTATGAGTTCTTACAGTATCTTAGATGACTAGGTCCCTCTCTGACTACCACAAGATAGCATGTATTTTTAGGAGCAAATCTATACATCTGAATTCCAAATGACTTGGTTCTATTTCTGCTTTTCTTAAATGATAGGAAAACTCATTAGCTTTTGTGTTACTGTAACAGAATTATTGCTGAGGGTACTGTCAAATCTTACAATGTAGCTGTTTGGGTTGATCTATGAGTGTGATGCTATGGATTGGAATTAACTTGCTGAGTGCCTAAAATCAATGAAGATGGTATCTGGAATTTGGTAATAAATGTGAAATAAGTTTTTTGTAGCTTTATCAGTCACTAGCATTGTCTTCCAATTTTCAGTCAGTATGAAACTGCGTACTTGGGGTCACCACAATGTTTGAAGTGTTTTAGCTGTGTGACAGCCGTGTTACCGTGGTTCAGGCACTTCTGCTGAGTATATTCACCATGATGCAGGCACTCGTTATTAAAACAACCTCATATTTCCCCTCTTTCTGTTGGAAATAGAATGCCTGGTAATTGGAAACGGAGAGGTTGCAACTTGGGCGCATTTCCATGAATTTTATGTAGTTTAACTGCTTAATCCTTTTCTTTTAGACTAAATTGAGTTGACTGATAGCTTGACTGAGAGGAAGGGGTGACGTCATTGTTATCATAGACCAAAACACACTCTTCTTTTTTTTTTTTTTTNAGATCACAGTGGTCTCCTGCTTTAACTATTTCTAAAGGTAACTTTCGTGAAGGAGAAACATCCATCTTGTGTTGAGTACTGTGCTTCTAGCTTTGGTTGTCCTGAGCTCTTACGCATCTGTTGATCTTCCTTACTCATTCTAGCCTGTGTTTTGCCAATTCGATAATGATACCTTACTGTGTTTCTAATGCATATTTGTTTTTTCTAACACCTTCTGCTACGTGGCTGTTATGGCCTTTTCTGGCCACTTCCTTGCTTCAGTACTCTTTGCAGAGCTTACTAGCTTGGTCTTACAGGAATCTGCTAGCATTTGAATTTAAACAGACCTGTGGTGGTTTATTTGAGCTAAGGCTGAGAAACTGCTTGTTTATGGCTGTCCATGTAGATACGTACTTGGGTATTATTTTAAAGATTAATTTAAAGTCAGTTTTTAATAATGGAACCTGCATAGTTTTTTGACCATCTAGAATTACGTGCAGTGCTACGTTGGCATATCTCTGTGGTGGTTGAATAAAAGAAAGCTGTTGTTGGTACACATTGCTTTCTGCCACTGCACTGACGTACCACATCACTTCACGAGCTAAGCTTCATGATAAACTGATGTTGTGCTGCAACAGGAGCTTTGTAGCTTTCCTCATTTTACTATAGTAAATAACAGTTAAGTATTATCATGATGATCGAATTTTGTTTTGCCTCAAAGCTGCTGGTCACTGTGGCTTCAAAAGATCTGTCAAAGTTCTCCTTTGTCTGTAGAACTTGTAATTCCTGTCTGTCCAAGGAGTAGGTTTGTGATTTGAATGTGGATTCTCTACCTTTTAATACTGTCACTATTGTTTTACTTTCAAGGCTGCTGTAAGAGTAGAGGATGAAGCCGCCTACAGCAGCGTTACTCCTTTATTTTATAGTATATGTTTAGTTTTATCACTGCAGACCAGGGTGTTGCTACCTTACATGCAACAGAGACGTAATCCAGTCTGTTTTTCTAAAAAATACTGATTTGAAGTTCATGTTATTAAAACCATGGAACATGCTGGTCATCAGGCTATATAACATGCTTTTGTTGGCTGCTACATTGCATCATAGTGCAGGGGACAACAGTGCTGTTATCGTGTGTGCTTACTGACAGCTGTAAGTATTGGGAAAGAGGAAACAAATAGTTCTTACAAACTTTTACGTCTTTTGGGGTTTTTTGTTTAGAGTGGGTTACAAATTTCTTTTGGCTGTGTATCAGGAAAAGACTTGCTAGGTTCTCACCTGTGCTGATACTGTGCTAATGTGAAGATCTGTGCTGTTTCTGAGATTGCTGCTCCTGTTTTGCTATTGAGAATTCTTTCTTTCTTTCTTTTTTTTTTCACAGTTCTCTTATCCATTTGTTCACTGTTATGTGATCCAAATCCAGATGACCCACTAGTGCCAGAGATTGCACGTATCTATAAAACAGACAGAGACAAGTAAGTGCAGAGTTGTGTAAGACTAGTATTTTAAGAAACTTGGTGAAGAGTGCGTTGTCAGACAGCAATTGTTGAGTGAACCTTCTGTGAAAATATGGGATGGAGAGAACTTGTGTGTCCAAGTACTGCCTAGTCTTGGTAGTATGTAATTTAAAAACAAAGGGGCTTAATGTCTTTGAAGTTGTGGGTAAAGGAGACTGCTTGTTCTCAAATGCATATGTATTGCCCAGCTTTTTACTTCACATAAATAGAACATAGTTAGATCTTCATATTGGGAGAAAAATACGTTATTTTAGAGATTTCTTTAGGTAGCAGCTTGGACTTCAATTTTGATGCTCCCCTTGCAAAAAGGCTTCTTAACTTTTTTCCTATCTGTTGAAATAATTTTTTTCCTTTGTGTTTTTAACATTTTCCACAGATAGAATTCTATGAAGTGGATTTTGGTTTTATATATATATATATTAATGCTAAATATACTTGTCCAATTAGGTACAATAGGTTAGCAAGAGAGTGGACAGAGAAATACGCTATGCTGTAGGGTAAGAATATCTGCACATTATGGTGCATTTAACAAAACAGAAACTTGTCAGCACTTGAGTGCTGCATGCTCTAAGGCACTGGATTAACTAACAGATAATGGATGCACCAGTTACTGAACTTGGTTATTTAACAGCTTGATCTGTGGTTAGTGTGAAATGTATTGGCTAGTCACTGTTTCTCACAGATATTGCTCTTGCATGGCCAAAAAAAAAAAAGTATGAAATAATTACCAAGTTTTGAGCCACCTTGTCAGCCTCTTTTGGTAAGTATTTACCTAGGTTTTGTCAGAATTTCATTAAAAGTGATGCCCTGTATCAAGACAGGGTGAATTTAGACAATCCAAGCTTCACTGTTTTATTATTCATCAATCTGTCTTCTACATGTGAACTCCTAAAAATATATGAGGATTATGTTCTGCTTTTATAGTTGAAAATTGACTTTTTACTGACAAGCATGGAGTTAAGTATAAACTAATTGTCAGCTCAATTCTCGTGGTAGTGTACTTAAGTAGTCTCTTAATGTCCTTTTTAAAAATTGTTTAAGCAATATATTCATATGGAAAGAGAATATTAAGTGTGGAGAAGTGCTTATTGCTGATTTTGCTTTAAATTGGGAAATTCTGTATCCAATTATATTATTAACCAAGTAATCTTTACTTATGGCATGTGATACTCTGTAATCTTTACCTAAGGACAATATTTAAACAAAACACTCTCCCAGTCTCTCCCACCCCAAGTGGTCCCCTTCGGTAGTTTTTCACAACAGACTTGTAGCAAATGTGCTGGTCTTGAATTTGAAGTATTTCATCTAAATTTTAGAGCATCCTAGTTAATCTGGGGAGGGATTTGTTCGGTTTTTCTAGTTCAGGTATATCTTAGTACAGGAGGAGACTTCCCTTACTGTGAAGAGAATAGGGAGATGGGGATAAAGTGATACTTGATGTTATTAGCTGTTTCAGAAACGGTTGTTTTCATGCTGACACCAATTCCTGTTTTTGTTTGCAGGTACAACAGAATATCTCGGGAATGGACTCAGAAGTATGCCATGTGATGCTACCTTAAAGTCAGAATAACCTGCATTATAGCTGGAATAAACTTTAAATTACTGTTCCTTTTTTGATTTTATTATCCGGCTGCTCCCCTATCAGACCTCATCTTTTTTATTTTTTTGTTTACCTCCTTCCATTCATGCACATGCTCATCTGAGAAGACTTTAGTTCTTCCAGCTTTGGACAATAACTGCTTTTAGAATCTGTAAAGTAGTTACACAAGAACAATTTCCCAAGATTCAGAATTTTTTTTTTAATGGAGCATGTGTATTATGTGGCCAATGTCTTCATTCTATCTTGGTTATGAGATTAAAAAAAAAACAAACATTCCTCACTGCTCTAACAGATACTGAAGATGTCACCTGAAGGGGGGAGGGGAGATGGATGTTCAGTTTTCTCCCATCAGAGAAGTAACATTGCTGTAGCAACATCCATCTTGTTCCAAACCTTGCAGTGTTAGAGAACTGAGGTTTTTATTATATGCTTTTGCTCATAACTGATGTGTCTGGAGAATTGGTACTGAATCTATAGCATCAGCAGAACAGAAAATGTGATGTATCTTATGCATGTCAATAAAGGAATGACCAGTTCTTGTTTTACAGAGAATGGAAATTGGAAGTCAGACATCCCTTGTATTCCAAAATAGGGTCTAAGAACATTTTTGTAATTCATTTAAATTTTGTTAGGAGGCTTGGAGCTATTAGTTAATCTGTCTTCCAAAACACTGTTTAATATAGCACTGAATAAATGATGCAAGTTGTCAATGGATGAGTGATCAACTAATAGCTCTACTAGTAATTGATTTATTTTCTTCAATAAAGTTGCATAAACCAATGAGTTAGCTGCCTGGATTAATCAATATGGGAAACAAAATCTTTTGTAAAAGCAAAGCTGGTTTTTGTATATACTGTTGGGATTTGCCTCATTGTTTAACATCAAATAATGATGTAAAGTTCAATAGAGTGAATCTTTTGCCATTTTCAGTTATAATGCTCAGTCTGTTGCAGGTTGACACATTGTTCGGCCTGATGTATGCAGAATTAATAAGCTAACATAGTAGTGTAGCCTTAGTAGTGTGCTACACGTGGTGCTGGGAGCCCAGTGTTCACGGATGGACTTGGGACCCGGCAGACCTGAAGTGGTGTATTTGTGGAGATACTTCCTGATGCACCTGTGTTTGCTGACTGAGAACCTTTCCTTTCACCTTGTACACTTGACAGCTGAAAGATCTTAATGTGGGAGTAATGATGAGGCAAAAATATGAAATAAAGTACTGTTTTGATGTGGGAATTGTCATGAGGCTGTGTTGAAGTGACTTTACTATGTGGGATGTTCGTTGCCATTGAGAAGGACTTGTTCAGCCATGCTGCCATTGACATTGATGACTATTTTAATGCAACAGACACTTTCCTCATGTCAGGTGACTAAACGTGAATAAAGACTCATTGCTATTGGATTTTTGTTCTACAAGAAGCATTGTCTTGTGCCATTAGCTTATCTTTGCAGCAACAAGGGCATTATTAAACGTCTTCTTTTCTGCCCTCTTCCTTCATATTTTTCCTTGTTTGGTTTTTTTTTCGGTCTTTTTCGTCTCCATTCTTACCATCCACAGCTTCATTTTCTCTAGTCTTGTACTATCAGTTTATTGTGCATCTGTGACTTCGCACTGGCACCACTTTTGCACTGCTTATAGTTATGTACATTCTGATTCCTTGTCCCCACATGGATGTGGAAAGCTAGATGTAAAATAAATGTTAAACCTTAATTTTTATAAAAATTTGAATATGTAGTTCGGACATGGTTTGTTCTGGTTCTAAACTATGAAAGCAAACTTATTTTAAAGTCTAGTTTCTTGAAATGCAGAAACCAGGGCTCTTAACAATGCATGCCTGACCGAAATGATGTTCTGAAATTTGTCCATGAAGTTTTAGTTCATGCAGTATTTGTGCTTTGCTAACCAAAGAGTTCTTGCTTATGCCGTTTTGCTGGAAAATGGAAATACTTAAGATACAGCTGCCAGTGGCATTACAGTTGAGGTAAAAGTTTATATTTCTAAGCTTGCAAACGTGTTGCTCTCGAATTTGTGGTAACTGTGTTAATTTGATGGTTATTACTTTGTCTTGGACTCTTAGTCACTGAAATCAGTTACACGGTCAACTAAGAAGACATCTGGTGAGATGTAAGGCTTTGTGGGACTTTCAAGGAAGCGTGGGTGAGGGAGGGTCAGGGAAGGAGATAGCAAGATGGAAGTCTTGTTTGCGCTGCTGTAGTTCTGTATGTACACCTTTAATGGTGTTTCTGTGATAGTTTTCTGTAATTAGAAGATAGGTATTTTGATGAAAGAATGATAGGTGAATTGTAGGTGTTATATATTTGTGCTGGAGGTCATGATGAGGGTTAAAATCTTTGTGAAGTGGGAAATGGCAGGTGTTTTGTCCTTGAAGCAGTCTCGGCAGTGCCTTGTGCAGGCTTCCTGTGGAAGTTGTGTTTGGGCTTGCTGTTTGAGCGGGGGTGGGGACAGGGAGGGCAAGAGGAGGAGATAGTTAACATGAACTAAATTGAAAGAATTTAAGAACTTTTACCAAAACAAGAAGTTGAATTATTGATTACCTTTGACTAATCTCCCGACCAAACCCACAGATTATCTAAAATGTATTTAGTAGGTCTTGATTACCATGAAACACATGGAGAGAGGAAAAAAGACTTTGAGTTTTTTAACTTCGTGTGAAAACTGAAGGTTTTGGCAAACACTCAAGTGAGTTTTCTCATTCAGCTCTGTGGAGGGACTTAGTTCAGGATGATAAAGACAATAGTTTCAGAACAAGAACACAGGACCCAGCTCTATCCTAAAAGCCTTGGACTGAATTTCTGTTTGTTTTTAATTTTTTGAACGGCTTATATTTGTGGGGTTTTATAGAGAACAGTGTCAAGCCAAGGCACTTAGATTTAACAAACGTAACAAAGAAGCTTATGCTTTGGTGTTTCTGGAATAAATTTTCTTAGGATTTCTTGCCATGCTCAAATGGAGTTTGAATTTGACAACATGATTCTTGTCACCTTAGTCAAATTTCACTTGAAAAACTTTGAGTAGTTTTAAGCACACTTTTGAGTCTTTTCAGGATGCAAATAAAACTTGATCTGTAGCATAAGCTAGGGACGCTTCTATTTTTTTTCTTTCCTGATGCACATAAGCATCTTCTGTACTAGTTTAAAAACAGTATAAACACATTTTTGTGTGTGTGTAGAAGCGTTCTTGGTTGCACTGCACATAGCACTTACAATCTTTATATAAAACCTAACCTTCTGTAATAGTTCATAAATTGGTGGTTATGCTTGTTTAGCCAGTGCCTGTAAACTCCGAGTTGACCATTCGCTGTTAATGCTGCAGTAACTTTGGTCTCCTGTCATTTAGAAGTAAGCACTCGGTCTTCTGCAGGGGTAGTTCAAAGTTGTCAGCTCACTTGAACTGCGGTGAGGTGACACATGGTTTGTTTAACGTGGATCAGTTGTGGGGGAAAGAGTTTAGTAGATTCCAGATGAGCAGCAGTAACTGCTATAACTATCTCTAGAGCAGTGATCAGTCTGTCTCAGGTTAGTAGTGACAGCCGTGATCTTTGCAGTCCTAAGTGCCAAAAAAACCCCTAGTGAATTTGGTGGGACACCTCTGCACAAAGTAATACTGGAGAATGTTTTTAAGCATGTCTGGTAAACATCTCTGTTTGCACAGAGGAGTGGTTTTTGTCTGTCTGTTGGAGAATTCAAACAATGAAGGTTTTTAGTTAGAGGAGGAAGCTTCATCAGGAGACATACAATGTTGATTGGAACATGTTGTTTTTCACCGGCTTTGATCTGATCTTTGATCTGGGCTTGTACCTGATTGACTGGGTGAGTCGGCTGCTCTCATCACATGACTGTTGTTGAGATTCCTTCCCCCTTCAGGAGCTTCAAGCAGAAATCCTCAAGCTCTGTACTTAAAAATGCTGGGCTTTGCAAATCAAGTAGGTAGTCGTGGCTTTTGCCTCAGCTTCATTCATTTTCATATTAACTTGTATATTCCATCACGGACTTAACATGTCCTGACTGTGATCAGTTGCTTAGAAAATGGTGATGATACTTTGTCCCCATGGGAAGAATCCTAACTGGACAATGGGGACAGAATTTGGAAATGCCTTTGTGTTTATCTGGGATGGGATTTTTGACTCTAGTCATGCGGATGTGATGTCACGATTCATTAGAGGGAATACACAAATTAATCTGTTTTTCTGTGTTCTTGAAGAGCTGCCTAACTGGTGATATTCTCATGTTAGAAAACATTAACAGACACTGAATGTGATAGTTTTATCTATGCTGAGGAAAAGAGAAGCCTATGCTTGTTCTAAATCAAGCCTGTTTCCTTTCTCCACTGACCAGGTAGCACAGCACATCTTATCTGATGGTATTTGATGCAAGTCTGAAAAGATATGATGTGCATATAGTCATGAATACTGTAATATTTTTTCTTTTTTTTAAGGGAGTTTTCTGGAACACTACTGAACATGCAACTCAACTTGGCATCTAAGTGAGGAACTGCAGTTTGCAGCCTTATGTACAGAGCTTTGTGTGAGTCCCTTCCATCCTGACAAATTTGTGACAGTGAAGAGCAAAGATGTGTGATAGCTCTGGCAAAGACGGCTGTTCAGTGTCAAGCTACTAGCTCTTTGGCAGAGGATACCCTTGCTCAAACAACGCTTTTACAGATTCTTTGCCATGGTATTAATCCTGCTCTGACAGTGGATGCGGAAAAGTTAATTCACAGATATCTTAGAAATAGAAGGATCTATTCAATGTAACCATGATTTTATTCTTTTTTTTTTTTTTTTTTTTTGCAAGGTTTGGGATGTTCTTACTCCAATAAGATCTCTTGATAAGGTACTAGATTTTGTCTCTGTACTTGAACAAGCATTGAGGATACTATCACTGTTAGTGACAGAGGAGTTCTCATGTAACAAACTTTGTGGAGAGCAATACAATTTCTGGAACGTGACAGTGATCTATCGTTTCATAGAATGGATTAGTGCCAGCTGGAGAATTGGACTTAGTATCTGGGACTGAGTGTTGTTCTAGCTCTTTGTCTGTGAAAAGCGCCTTAAAGCCTTGCACCTCTTAAGCATATCTGTCTAGTCTAATTGACATATGTACCTTGACAAACTTAAAAGTACCAATTTTACCTTTTTTTGTTTGTTTGTGTGTTTTGCTTGGCTTTTGTATACCTGTGTTCTCCCACTTCACCCTTTCTTCAGTTTTTCTCCTTACAGTGAAGCCCAGTGAGGGTTTCATTCCTTAAAGTTTCAGGAGACTTCTATTAGAACCCATAGTACTGACCTCTGAGAGGTTTGGGATTTTTT
>VXBW01002254.1:435322-447368 GCA_013400375.1 Thinocorus orbignyianus
TTTTTTTTGTGATTGAAAAGCCAGAAAAACATTTGCCAGTTCAATTAAAATAGGTACAAGTGAGATGCTTGGCAAAGGGTTTTTTGCTTCAGTGATGCTATAATGAGTAGAAAATCTTACCACATAAGCTTTTCAAGGCAGCGTGCCATTAGCATGTATTAAGCCACTGTGATTCTGCAAGAGACTGAATGTGGCTTTGCATAAGCTTATTTTGCGAACTATTATGGTATTTTTTTAATGTAGTAGTAATGCTATAGCAAGCTGCCAAGGGACAAGGGCAGGTAGCGAGTTTAACCAGCATAAGAGGTAGAACTTGGTTGTGTAAATGAATCATGACCCCTTGTTTCTATTGCTCTACTGTACTAACTGCTCCTTATGTTTTTACAGTTTGAGTTGTCTCATGGGAGGGTATCTCTAAGTCTTGTTTGCGTAATGATTTATGTTTGCTGAGAATCCATTCCAAATCTATTGAAAGCTGCACTTCCAGGTATCATACAATCACAAGCAATTGAATTGGAGCAGAGGTAGGTAGGTGGCTGTTACTATATTTAGCTGGGCTTTTTTCTACTCCTACTTCAAATGTGCTGCACTTCACAGTCAGAATTACTGTTTCAGTGCACAGGATGGGAATTTTCATCGCTTTATTTTTTACTTATAATGTGGGAGAGAAGTAAAAGTGCATTATATTTGGATTAACCATAAATGATATGAGAAACTCAAGCTTTAAGAGAATGCAGGTAATTCTGAAGCATATATTTGCACGTAATATTCTTCCCGATACTGATACAACTGATGTAGAAAAATACTCCAACTTTTCAGAACAAAAACATGGAAAGGCAGGCTTGTGGAAAGCTATTGACTAGATACCTTGAAATTTTCAGATGTAAAACTATTCCCTTGGAACAGCTGTTTGTACTGTGGCTGATGTGGCATCTTACTGGCCACATGTGCATTATGGGGAATGAGGGCAGAGAAAAATAAGGAATAAAAGAAGTTTTAAAATTTAAAAAAAAAAAAGGAAGATGAAAAGAGAAGTTGTCACTTGTTGCCTAAGTAAAGCTAGAACAACTCTGGTTCCCAGGGCAGGAGACCCAATACAGAAATAGGTTGTAGTTGACTATTCAGCCTTCCTAACCTTGTTTTCCTTTCCACAGCTGCCCTGCAATGCTTGTCTCCACCCTTTAAAGGCCTGAACTTTTTGCCCGTTTCTCACACATACACCTACCCTGCTAGACAGGGTTTCTTTTTGCTGCCTTCCCTTATCTGGTGGGGAATCTCTTTCATGTAACTGAACTAGGCAGTGCCTGGGGACTCTGAGTGCTTCTAAATTATGAACCAGTATTTTCTGCAATTGCTAAGACAAGTAATGCCTTTTAAGGTGCAAAACATGAAAAAGATGGAAAGAGTAACTTAGAAAATAATCTTTTTACTTTATTAATTGCTGCAGTGGCTCTAGTTGAGAGAACTTGTAAAAAAATACTGAAAGAATGGTTTCAGAAACTTAGTTAAGTGGGGGTTTTCTTAGTTTAGGTAGGTGCAGGTAAAACAGCTGCCATGTATTAGGATTGTGAATCTAGAGCACAGCTATGTGAGGATATGAGTGAAGGGGAAGAGCTCAATGTTGTTAGTCTCCCTGAGCTTTAAAGAGATGTTACCATGTAGCATATGCTGATGCATCCATACATCATGAATAATTTAGGGTGTGGACAGTGGAGAGGGCAGCCAGCTGTACCTTCTGAGCCAGCTGCAGCTAACTGATAAGCTCTTCTAGAAGAGTTGTGCTAGGAGGAAGTAGCAGTAATCATAGTTTGTGGTTACAAGATTATGGGTCATTGCCGGGAAGCTGGAAGGATAAACAGCAGAGCAGCATCCTTGGTATTAAGGGAACGCAACAGAACAGAAGAGGTCTTGAAAAATCTCCAAGTTCAAGTTGCCGCCAAGATGTTCGCTAAACAATAAGCAACTCTTTCTAATCAAGCAGTGGCTTTCTCATGGCAGCGTTCAGCTGTCCGCTGCTGTCAAAGCAGCAGATGGCAGAAGGAAGCTTAATTGTACTCTTGTCCTCCCAAGTAAAACTTTGTGGCTGTGACCAGGTGTGGAGGATTCCAAAGTGAATATTGAAGAAAAATTGCTATTTGTCAACTATTGAACTACTTAATTAGACTAAGTTGCATACTTGATTATTTTAAAATAGTTTTAAGTATCTTTTCTGTGTGATTGAAATTCCTCAGGGAGTCTAGGCTTTTAAAACCGTGTTTGTCAGTATGACCACTGGTGATTAAGCTGTATTCGAAAAATGCTGAGAGAATCAACATAATGGAACCTTTATTGACAGATGAGTTTCCAGGATTTTGCATCTTAAATCTTGTCAGTGCTTAACCTTTTGGAGTCATGACAGCTTTCTGTGGTGAAAAAGCCCTTTTAGCTGAGAGCTGTACCTTTGGAAATTATTGTTTGCTGAATGCTGCTTATTTTGCTAGTATGTAAAAAATGCCATAAATGTAAATGGCTGTTCACTTTTTAACTCACTTAATAATTAAAAGATTACATACCTTCAGAATATTGTGGCACTTTTGTGAAATATTCCATAGAGATCAAAATACATACTAAATATTTATATACAAAGTACAGTGTAGCTTTTCTCCTTTTGGATGATCTATACCAATTTAGACCAGCTGAAGATCTTTGCACTTGCTGAAACAGTCTTGGAGGATTCCAGTCGGTGATTTCTTGTGTGCTTTAGATCCTTTCTTACAGGCTGCTGTTGCCTCTGTGCCTCTCTGCAGTCCTAGTGCTGAGAAAACAGCTCTTGTATGGAACTGTGATGCTTGTAGCAGCTACCAAAGATATAGGCAATAATTTGAGCACCAGATTATTTGGATCCACTGGGCTGAAAATTTAACTGTAAACAAAATAAGTGGGAGTAGTATTTTAAGGTAGCTGCTCCCTGAAGAGGTTGGTGCCCTTCTTTCACCAAGGACTGAGCTGAAGAAACGTGTTTCTTTTCATGTTCCTGAAGATTCTTTACTATGTTTCTAGACATAAAGCTATTGCCTGCCTTCCTGGTTTCTAGTGCAAGTATCCAAATACTAAAATTTTGACTAATACCAAAGCCAAGGAATTTGTAGTCAGGCAGTGTGAGAGTACAACAGGACACAAGGGAAGGGAATGAAGCTCAGTGTCAGAGGAAGTTCAGGCTGGACATCTGGTGAAGAAGTTTTTCCTAGAGGAATAGGTTCCCCAGGGACATGGTCATGGCACCGAGCATGTCAGAAATCAAGAAGTGTCTGGACAACAAATTTACTCGTATGGTGTAGTTTTTTGAGTAGTCCTGCAAGGAGTAGAGAGTTCGACTTGATGATCCTTATGGTCCCCTTCCAACTTGAGATGTTCTGTGATCATTCTAGTACTCCTTCATCTCTTCATTTGCTATGGTGGTCCTTCGTTTTTGTTACAATGAGAATCAAACATGTAATGCTTCCTTTTTTTTTTTTTTCTTTTTTACAGATGGGTCTGCTTAAAGTAGTATTTTTAGTGCTGTTTATGTATATTTGGAAAAAAAAAAAAGATAGAGCCCATACTAAGGCATGTCTGCTTGATGAATGTACACGAGTCAATTTCTGTAATTCTTGGTCCTGGAACACTTGTACCGGTGCAGTGAGCGATGTGGCATGCAGCATCCTGGACTGCACGAGGATGTATTTCCGTTATGCAAAGGGTTTGCACTGGAATCACTTAGACAAGTGAAGATTTTCTTGTTTGTAGGCAGGGTCTTGGTTTATGCTATTGCATAAGTGGGGCTTGAGTCAATTCGGTGAGCGCTTCACTAATTAAGAATTTTGGTAATTCCTGTAGGTTCTGTAGTAATCTTTCAGGAGGGGAAAAAGGTCTCTTGAGCACCCACAGTTTTCAGTAAAATTATTCTGAATGTTTGCTGGTGCTTACATCACTTTTGCAGAAAGGAATGGACAGAGTGTGTCCTAGTGCTGAAGCCAGGTGCGTTACCCCCACTAAAGGCCTGAAAAACAGAGTTTGAGGCTTGTCCCAGTGGTTTGTCTGGAGTGACTGAGTTAGCTGACAGCCGCATTTCTTCTTCTATTTTGGCAAGTCCAAATCCATTTAAGTTTGATCTTCCCATTTATCAGCTATGAGTTCTTGTTGATGTTCTCGTAATACTCGCCTACACAGAAAACATGAATTAAAACGGTAGGCTGGATATACGTTTCATGTTTAGCGTAGTCTGTTTGGTATGTCCTGTGCTGAGCTGGAAAAATGCCAAGAGAAGTACACAGTCCTACAGGAGTACCACTCCGTGATGCCTCTGGAACTTCCGTCATGAGAGAAGCAGTTTGTTACCTGTCATACCCATGTCTTGAAGGATTTTAGTTTTAGTCATTTAGGGATGAATCATACATTATATTGTGGTCACAGGTGACTGCCTAGTTTTAGACCTTTAAGAAAGGCTAAGCAAGCCGTTTGGTAACGTCCCCATGTGCACTACTGATTTCCTGTAACTGATTTCCTGATTTTCCTGCACCAGAGAATCAGTTCTGATTCTAGGTATGTTTTAAATCAGTTTTAATGAGTGTTCATGGGGAGCTTGGACAGCACTGTTCTTAGTCTTGAGACAGTGACTTTGCTCATGAGACAAAGGGTAAATGACAATGGTCAGTGTTACGCAATCTTATAAATAGACGAGGCTTGTTTCAAAATTGTTTATAAATTTAAGAGAATAAAAGCTATGGGAGGTCCACTTTCTAAAGAACTTATCTTTAGAAATCTGGTCATGCTGGCTTTTAAGATCCTTAGGCTTCTTATGTCTGCACTTTGTAAGGTGGTGACCTGAAGCCTAAATCCTGTGGTTTGAGCCCATCTCAAAACAAGGTGTAATGCAGAGGCATAAATACAGGCTTTGCCCCAGTGTACCTGGTTAAGTTTAAGGGTATGCTCAAGGTATCGCCTCCCTTTCTCCTCGGGCAATTTAAAAATTATTATTACTATTTTTTGCCGTTCTCCCTCCATATAGCATTTGCCTGGAGCAGTAGCTTCCCTTCTACATACTTATGTTTAATTATTCATGATTGTTAGTGTTGAGTAATTTTGTTGGCTGAGGAAATCCCCTTGCAATGACCTACAGGTTTCACAAAAATGATGAAACAAACCTTAGGCCTGCCACCTAGATTGTCATTTTGTATTTTGCTCATGATAACCTAGTACAACGTTCTCTTGTAGTGATGTATTAATAGTGTCCTCATCTAAAAGCAATGTTCATTTATTTCCTCATTTTATTTTTAACATCCTTTTTGGATGGGGTTCAAGATAAATACAGAATAATGCCTGAAATGTGTACTTTCTGTCTGTCCTTTATAAATCCATAGCTGGAGGGCTCTCTGCATATCACCGTTACACCAGTTCAGAGAGTAACTATTTTCCATAGTAGTTGTATATTTGCATGGCAGTCACGAAACAGAGGACAGGAATTATGTTGAGGAGCTGTGGGCTTTTCATACAGATGTGCTTTACTGTGTGAAGGGATTTACAGTCGTGCAAACACCGGTTTTACACCAGTGTTTATCCAATGTGTCTGCATCAATATCGCTACATCTATGTAGAACTCCCCAAAGCAGACGATCCTTTAGTTGCTCTGCATCTTTGATAAATGGTCTGTGGTGGTGATGGTATCTGCAGTGGTGTACAGTTACCAAAAGAGAGAGCGAGCCCCAATAGAGGCTGGTATGAACACAAGTCCTGTTTTGCTTCAGAGGTGGTAATGTTCAGCAGAAGAATGGTACAGGGTGGACAGGTGGGGGCAGTAATATCTTGAAGTACTGCAGCCAACTCTGTGAGAATGTGTTTGTTTAAAACCTTTGCATGAACTCATTGAACATGAATTTGAAAGAGAAAACAGCAGCAACCTGTCGTGATGGTAGAGATTGCAAAGCAATTGGAAACAAAAGGCTTCTGGATTAACACAGCAGAATTTGGGCAGCTTCAATGGAACTATTCTGAAATTATTCTAATAGAGCCGAAGGCATGGTTTTACCTCCAGTTCTTTATCTCACTTGATAAAGAATACCTGCTTGCAGTATGATGAAGTAAGAATTCTAGTAACCTCCTAAATATGTGGCATTACAGAAATAATTATATATGGTGCATAGTAAAAGAAAGGCACACAAAAGATCTTGCGTTGTGTCTTAAGATTTTAAAAGATAAAACCATAGCTTTCAAGGCTGTACTATCTTTAAAAGGTAAAAAATGTCATTTGTTTAAAAATACTCTCAAACAAACAGAAAACAAACTCTAAAACTGGGACATGAAAATGAGACATGATTTAACTTAATTATAAGCCTTGGACAAGGAAACAGCGTGTTCTCAGAATATGTAATTACAGCATTGTTGTTAGGTTGGGGGTTGTGTGTGTGTGTGTGTGTGTTGTTCCAGTCAGTCTTCAGCAGAAAGAATAAAAGGCAAAGAAATCACAGAAGTACAGTAGACATCTTGAAATGCAGTTTCCTTTTTACTGGGAAGCTACCACGTGACTTGCTGAAAAAGATTTATTAAAAAAAAAAAAAAGCCAGCTTGCAGTTGTTCTTTGGTAGCATTAAAACTTAAATTCTCTGTAAATCTGCTTCTTGAGAAATAATATACTATAGGATCTCTCAAACAGTGCTGTAGTGTTTAAATGCTTTTAGGACTGTATGAGTTAATTTAAGGAAAATACACTGAATTGTTTTAATGTCTTAAAAGCACTACTTATTGAAGGATGAGGGCAGAAACAGAACAAGGTTTCCTACTACTAAAGTATAATGATTTTACAGTCTAAACTTTTAAAGGTGAGAAGATGCTAGTTTTGACTGAATTCTACAGTGTGCAAAGCCAGTTGGGGTAACTCTATCTTCTACAAACATAGTCTTTTTTGCTGATCTTGCTTAAGAGGTGGCTGGGAGTTGAACTCAAGTGGGACCTGTATTATATTAGTCAATATATTGGAAGTGGGTTACTCAGTCTTAAAAATACACACAGAGTAACTGTTCCAACAGCTAAATTTCTGCACAGACTTCTGCAGCCAAACAGTATGTGTCCCAGCCATGCCTTTATGAAGTTGGTACCAGAGACTGTTGGAGTAACAAAAAGAATATCAGCTACTGTTTCTTTCCTTGGATCAATATGTCTCAGAACTGTTATATTGTGTAGTTTTTCTTTAATAGTAGATGAATAGAAGGACTGGCATTTTTATGTTGTATTGAAATGAGGTGTTGTCAGCCCAAAAGGATTTGGATCAAAAATATAAAGACCCATTGACTATATTCATTAATGTTTTAAAGGCAAATCTAGGCTGGATTCTTACAGTGTCCTGAATTAGGTGTGTGAAAACCAGGAGCTAAAACAAAACTGGTGATACCCTTATTCTTGTCTGCAGCTCACTCTTACACTCTATGCTGCATATTAGGAGCAGTAGCATGTTTTTGTCAGTCATGCTTTATACTTACGTGATTTGGTGTATGAATTGTATATATGTTGTTAAAGTAATTAACTCCTTAGCATCCCAAGGTGCTTAATGTATGTTTTTCCTTCTCTAATTTTACAATCTATAATTATAGACAATAAGAAAACATAAGGACAGAAATGGAAAAACTGAATAAAGTCCTGCAGTTAATTGGGGCTTCTTTGAGTGCTATCCGTTGGTTGCAGAATCATCTATATGCACCTACATGCAGGTAGTTCCTTTCTTTGTATGCACAGTGACCTGACACTTCTGCTAAGAGGAAAAAAAAATAATACATAGTAACAGGAAGGTAAGTGACACTACTGATAGCATTATTTCTTTAAAGGAATTTGCAAGATTTTCTGCTTCTCACTTAAGTGTATTCTGAGACAGCAAATGACCTGCCTGACCAAGATTCTGACCTGGTTCATAGTTGAGTAATTGTTACTTCATTTATGCTTTAAGAATAAACCCCCACAAAAAAACCACCCAAGCCCAAAACCCATCCCAAAATGCTACAAATCTAAGGTCATGGAGTGGCTGCTGAAATCAGCATTTTCAAGTTCGTGTTGAGCAGAGTGAGGGAATAAAGTAAATTGTATCTGAAGAAAACCAAACCAACCACTTCCTAATCCACTCGAAGCTGAGCAAGGATACAGGGGATCTAGCCTTGAAAGTTCTTAGATACTCTCCTGCTGTCACAGACTTTGGAAGGTGCATGGGCCAGTCACTCTGGCAATTATGAGAGTCTTTTGAAGTTTGAAGGACTTTACTATATTGTGAAATGAACAGTGCATAGCTGTTTTCTACCTTCTATACAGCTTCAGCTGGAGGAACAGCTAGATGAAGTGCAACTCTGCCAATGTGTCCAATTTGTGGAGGTGATCTAGGGCTGTCTGCACCAGGGTTCCGTGGAAACAGAGCACAAAGCAGAGTGGCTGGCCAGTAGCTCAGGCTGTCTTTCGCTCTTTCCACTGAGCCATCTGTTGCTTTAATCCCTGGTTTTGGGCTGTGAATGAAGGGATTCCTGTGTGCGAGGGAAGCCACAGTGTGGTTTGCAAACCATCCTTCAGGTATTTTCCTTGGAGCTGACCCTTCTGCTCCTTTGCAAACAAAACTGATAGCAGCAGTGCTAGCAGTGCTTTATGAGACTTTTAAAATGACATGTTTGTGACATCTGTTCTGGTTTTACTCACCTCTGTAATTTTATGAGATAAAGGAGATGGAAGTCTGAAGCCATATAAAATCTCATGACTTGAGGGAGTCAATACTGAGAGTCACCTGTTGCGGTGTTGTCACAGCTCTTCCTCATTCCTCCTCCTCCTCCACTGCAGCTTTCCAGAGCTCGAAGTTAAATGAAAACTGAAAGATTTGTAAGCTTACACACCTACTTTATAGTGCTTACGGTGTTCCACTCTGCCTCTTCTTGGAGAGAAGATTTAAATTCCGCTTATCTTTTTTTTTTTCCTTTTTTTAATTTTTTTACTTATTCTTCTGCCGTTAACTTGTACGCCCTGCCCAGTCAGCCCTTCTCTCCTCACGCTGTGCCGCCTTGAGAAGTGGCTGTGAGGGGCCTGTGTGGCGGCCGAGCCTCAGCAGCGCCATCTTCCCGCCCTCCCGCAGCCGGACGGTTGAGCGGCCCTCCAGCCCGGAGGGAGCGCGCGCCCGCCCCGCCCCCACCCCCAACGGCCGCCTAACGGCGCCCAGCGCCGCCCCGAGNGGGTCTCATCCAGGTACGGTAGGCAGCCGCCCCCTCACGCCTCGCCCAGCCTCCCCCTCGCCCTCAGGCGGCGCCTCTGCGGTGGGGCCGGGGTCCGAACCGGGCCGGGCGCTGCGCTCTGGTGGCGACCGAGGTGAAGCCTCGCACCCTCCGTGCCGCTGGGAAGTGGGCAGCCTGCCACAAAGGAACAAAAAAAAAAAGAAAAAAAAAAGAGGAGTCTCCCATATGAGATCTCCAGAAACATTATTAGAAGCAACTCTCTCTCCCCGCCCCCAGAACGGCGCTGCGTCCCGGCAGCCGCTTCAGCCGCTGCAGGTTTTGCTGGTGCAGCAGCCGCGCTTGATTTCCTTAACCCCTCGGAGTGCCAAAGGGTTTGGCAGCTGCAGCGTCCTCACAGCAAAGGGTCCCCAGCAGCTGCCAGCCCGCGCTGTGCGGTGTCGGAGTGTCTGTGGTTTTGACACGGAACCAAGGTGGTGACACCAGATATCTACTCTATCATCACAGCGTGTAAGCTGTGTTTACCTACAATACGAGCTCAAAAGAATGAGGAGCTAAACCCACTCCATTGAAGTTTGCCTTCTTAATGTGAGAACTCTAGAGATTTCAGNCCTTCGAGGACGCGGCCGCGGCGTCCGGTTCGTCCTTCCATCCGTCCGTCTGTCCGTCGTCCCGCAGCAGCGTCTCTGCGGGCCGTGGCGGTGAGGCGGCGGCGGCGCGGGGCCGGCCCTCCGCCCGGGCGGCCGNCCGTTAAAAATCCCTTTTAACACTTGCAGAGCACATCAGAGCAGTTGAGACTGTATACTCCTGTGCTGCCAAAGGGAAATATATTCTTAAATATGAGTATAAAACTGTTTCATTTAAAAGACTAGTTCCTGCATTGACTCTGTTAGGAAGCTTTGCTTCCTTTGTTTGCCTCTTCTAGTGTTCAGGTTTATGAAAACAATAATGACCACTTTCTGGGACGTATTAATGATCAAAATTGCAGCTGTAGATTGGTAACAAAGTACCCTGACACCAGCCTAAGGTGCTTGTTGCTCAGACAAGAAACATGGCACTAACTGGGTCATTGTTAAAATAAATTGCCTTTTTGAAAGGAAATACGTGGAAAGCGAAATGCATACCTGAAACGAGGAAAAAAATAAAACACAGAGAAATTAACAAAATAATCTATAAAACTGATAACTATGCTTCTGTACTAGAAAACATGAAGTGCTGACATACATTGTCTGAGTATATTAGACAAATCTGTATATCGTATTTTTTATGGGCCCAATGTTGCATTTGAATAGCATTTATTTAAAAAGCATCCCGGATGCATGCATTTTGTACTTTTTTTTTTCTTTAATTTTTATTCTTTGGATTATTATACTGCTCTTAGGAAAGTTAGAGAGGAATAAAGAGAAAGTGACGCTGCTTCGAGCAGGATAATTTTAGCATTTTTCTGTGTTGGCATAGGTTGGGAATCCCAGTACTAATAATAGATCCCAAAGAGTGTCATTAGCAGATAAAAGAAATAGTCAACATTGGAAAAGTAAGGGCACTAAAGGATAAACTGGGCCATGATCGTCTGTTGTCTCGACATCTGTGTGCTAATTGACATGACATTTTGAACATACACAATTAAGGGTTTAAAATGGCTATTCTAAAATTTTAAAAAGAGCAGTGGGCAGGTGGACTATATATGGAGAGAACTGTGCCAGTTTCTCCCTTGCAAAAGCACATAGGAAACAACATCTCAGCTGTTCAGCTGTGCTGGGAGATGTTGCTGTAAGAAGTGTGAATAATCGTTCAGGAGAAACTGTGACCAATACACTGACTCACGCAGAATAATGACATAGTGAGAGACTCACATTTAACTACTCACATTAAGTACTCTTACAAAGTGAGAATATGTGATTGCTAATTTAGCTGCATTGCTGTAAACTGACTTGTAATTTTAGTCATCTTGAGCAGCAGTACGATATTTGGAAATGAGGCTGCGATCATGAACTTTCATGTGCCTGGGCAGAATCCCAAGCATGCAGAGAGGCATGAAAGCTTAGTCAGCCTGCTGACCAGCAGCACGGGTCTTGCTAACAGGTAGATGGATGCTTGGCTAATTAAATCTATGATGGTTGGTTGTGGACACTTAGAACATGTTTATGCGAATACAAGTATGAACTTGCTCCAGACACGTGTTGATATGGCCGGGTATGAACCTGCTGTGGCCTGGAAACTGTTGCTAAGTTGGTGGTGGTAGAATTAGCGTGCTCTGCGAGGAGCTGAGTTAACTGGAATACTTCATGGTGTGGTTGCTTGTCCTCTGGACTGGACCCCACCCAGTATGTGGCTAGTTCTAAGCTCACAATGACCTAACTTGTTTCTATGTATGGGTGTGTACAGGTAATTTAAGGTCAATTTAAACCCATTCTTACTCAGTTTAGCAAAGCCCGATTTACAGAAAGAAGTGTTTACACAAATATTTGCACTAGGATAGCTAAGTTGTTTTTAAACCAAAAAAATGTGATTTTAAAGACAGTATGGAAAGCATACCAAAATACAGGAGCAGTCGTACGGATTTCAAATCTATCACCGATAGTGTTAAAAGAGGTGGGGGTTGGTCTCGTCTCCCAAGTCACAGGTGATAGGACAAGAGGAAATGGCTTCAAGTTGAGTCAGGGGAGGTTCAGATTGGATATCAAGAAAAATTTTTACACAGAAAAGGTTATTAAACATTGAAATGGGCTTTCCGAGGCAGTGGTTGAGGCACGATCCCTAGGGATATTTAAAAGACAGGTTGACATACTGCTTAATGATGTGGTTTAGTGCTGGGTTGTTGGTTTGGGGTTTTTGGTGATTTT
>VXBW01002254.1:447415-555212 GCA_013400375.1 Thinocorus orbignyianus
TGGTTGGACTAGATGATTTCAAAGGTCCCTTCCAACCTAGACGATTCTATGATTCTATGATTCTAAATGTAATTGATCCTACATTTAAGGTTATAGCATTCTGCAAAGCAGTAAACCTGGGTTGTTTGGAGTGAGTCAGTGACATACTTTATTGCAATGAAGGGCTTCATGCTGAAAAGTGTGGCTTAGCTGTTTGTCTTGAGATTTCTTCATTGTGGTGAAAATGCTTATGACCAAATGTTTTAAAATGCAGGTGCTTAAAATTATGTTCTTATATTCCTATTTATATGAAAGAATGCACACAGCCTGAATTTGAGAGGCACGAAGCACTGGTTCTCCATTTCTTCAGTGCTCATTATCTCTGGAAATCAGCCCTTTCTGGGGTTGTGTCAAGTGTAGAATTAGGAGTTTTATTATAGTTACCTAAATACAAAAGCATTGATTTATAGTATTGATTTAGTTGATTTTTTCATTTGCTCCTTTTGCTCTTTGCCATGGAGTGTAGGATTTTTATTCATCCTACTGAAAATGTCCCTAGGCCAGCAATCCAAAAGCTGACTGCATGTAATCAAAAGCAAAGATTGGTCTGAAAATCTGTACCAGGAAATAGGAGAACAAAGCTAGTGGGAACTAAATTATTTTGGATAGCAAGATCCATATGTTGAGCGACCTAGTGAATTCTATACACTGTTTTTGCTATGGGATTTGCAAATGACAAATAGCATTGCATCATTTTCTTCTGTATTCTTTGGAATTTTTCGTGGGTTAGCACCCAAACCAGAAATTTGAAACAGAATTTGGGAAGGCCTACTCCAAGGGTGTAGCTTAATGGGCATCTCACAAATGGGGGGAAGAAGGGCAGCAAGAATAAGCTGCCGGATATTAAGCCTGCAAAATGTAGCTTAGATTGCAAAAGCAGGCTACAAGGAACTTATTTATCAGTGTGTGGTTAATTTCAAATTTAGGTTGATGCACAAACTGGTTTTGCTTATGAAGGCTCTAGCTGATTGCATGTCTGTAGCCTTACTTTAATCTGCTGTGCAGGCTGCACATTTGAAGTGAAAGATACCTCTGACAGTGAGGGTTCGTGATGCATCTCTGGTTCCTCTTAGCATTAGTTCTAGAGATGTCTTTACTCTTTGGCTCATAAAACATACATTGGATGAATACATCTTTCTGAATGCACCAAATGCATGTATTTTGGAAAAAGCTTTTGGAGAAGACACTTTTGAGTTTCCTATTGAAGTATTATTTTCTTTTTTGTGTTCAACCAACATAATTCAAAGGCTGTATTAAGTATGATAAAAGCTCTAAGGGCCAGAGGTAGCATCAGAACATGTGTTCAGCTGGGTTGTTTTAATAATGTTTCATTAGGACTCTGTAGTTCTTACTACTATTTACATGTAAAATTTAAAAAAGATATGAGAAATGCATATAAACAGGGGTAATAGTCACTTGAATAAAGCTAGGGCAAAGCTTGGATATAAGCACAGACATTTTATAAACTTGCAGTGAATCTGTTGCTCACCCTGTATCTCTGGGAAAAGAAGATTTGCAGAAACCATTTTGTCTGAAGATTTAGTTTTTAACTACTGTCAGCATAGCATTTTCTTTCAGACACCATTCTGATAAACAATATGTATCAGCAGGTAACTTGAGCATTAGATCTTTGTGCTAGAAACAGTCATCCTCTAGCTTGTACTGTTCAAGTACTGCATGATGCCATTTCTGCCTGCAGGTGACTCCTATAAAATTTCGATTCTGATGAATATGACTATTGTAGCTGGATTTTCTCATCTGCCAGCCACTTGTATTCACACAGAGAGGCTGTTTTGTCTTATTAGCTGTCACTTTGATTTGTAAAGAGCTATTATGGGGAGTCTGCAACTGTGATGCTAATACAGGGGCTGCAGTTCCTTTCCCATTATACAACAAGGGCATGCACTCAACACAGAAGTTGACAGTGGTCTTGTACATACTTGGATATTAAAATATATTAGAAGAGACAGAAGCTTACATATTTCAAGAGAGATTTCTGCAGTTTGTAGCTTGTTCTGCATTTGTAAAAATTATGCTGTTGCATGTTTTCTGACACTTCATCCTAACAGATTTTTCAGGGCAAGCCAGGTAACAATTGCATTTGGTATTGTATGGTTCTAACAGGTTAAACAGCATTCATTGATCAAATAGTTGATAAATATAAATATATTATTTTCCATTAAAAGGTATGTGCTCTGCTGAGTTGTCTGAACCTATATGGAAGCATTCAAAAGCCTTACTGAAAATTACGATAAATATTAAATGAAGTACACTCAAACTTATCTTTTGGAAGCTTATGAAGTTAAAATAGATAAAAGTTATAGCAGCCTGTTAAATATTGCAGAGTATTCAAAGAATATTAGGCAATGGATATTAATATCTTGTTAATTAACTCTTTAGTAGTATTTGGCCCAGTGTTTAGCTGTAACACATCTTGAGCATTAGGTGACATTCAGTTTACCGCTTTGTTCAGGTAGCTACTGAAAATGAATTACATTAGGATGAACTTCCAAAACTCATGTTCCAAGAATGTGATCCGTTCATCACTACTGTTCATTGTTCAGCTGGACTTCAAGCTGTAAATCTGTGAAACTGGGCTTCCTGAAAATTGTATAAATGTCCCAGCTGCTATAGCTTGAGATAGCAAGTGTGTGGTTATAAGTAACTTAACTAGCTTCCAGTCTAAAGTTGGCAGCAGCAAAATCATTAAACTGTAAATCATGAAACATCACTTGCAAGTTTTATTTTGGTAATCTGTTACCTCAGCAGGATTTTCTTGTACTGTATAGTAAAAGAAATATATAGTATAATCATATTATATATGATTATAAAATGTCAGCAGAGTTGATTTATGAGAGAAGAGCATGCAAGGCAGTTTCAAATTAGATTATAACAACGGTAGGATAAGGCAAAGGAGTCAGGGTTTTGTTCTCTTTATTACATTTCATTTTAATACATGCTGATCTTCCACCTGGATCCAGCTGACTGTCTATCGTCATTCAGGTGTTTATGCCATGCTCCCCTGGAGTCCTGGTTGTGCAGGGGGCCTGAGGCTGGCCCTTCCTGGGGCCAGAGTGTGCCTGGCACAACTCACTCACTTGTGCTTTGAGCTTCACTTCTGATGTGGTCATGTCTCATCCATTTCCTGCTTAACAGGAGAAGCTCTTAGCTTATATGAATGTAGCTTTTCAATATCCCTGTAAAATCATTGCAAGGAGGAGTTTCCATCTAGCTGCTTGGCAGGGCCTTCAGTTTAGTGCTGCCAGTGCTTTTGAAGTCCTGCTGATGTCCTGTTGTCTGAACTGGAAATTGCTTCCTTTTGATGCTATGTACCAGGGCTTTTTATCTCATCTTAGCAGGTGATTTGCTGCTTGCTTAAAACGTTGAAGTTGGGAGCAGAGAACAAATCGGCAGGAAGCTTGAGCGGTTCAGAATTTTTCCCCAAATTGCAGAGAGCCGGAAAATGCAAGGCTGTTGTGGTTGATGGGATCTAAAAATAGCTGTAGTTAACTCCACTGCTTTATGATTTGCTTCCAGGAACACGTTGAGCTAATGAATGTGAAGTATATTTAATACATGTGCAGTCTATTTCCTACCATCTTTCAAATTCTCCCAGTGCCTTTTAAGAGTTTTAAATTAGTCTTTTTTCATTCAGTTATCTGAAATAAACCTTTAATTTTAATGTAAGCTGATTTAATATGGGATGAAATTCTGTTTCAGATAAATCCAAATAATTTTACTTCTATAGGCACACAAAACAGTTGATGTTAGTAATGAAAAGCTCAATTTTCTCTCAAGTGCATTGGAGAAGTCATTTTCCTTTCTTACAGGACTTGCGGTCATGCGTTTTTCCTGAACCTTGAGAATTGCTTTAAAAGCATTGCTTTAACATTGCCACGTGACTGATTTTACAACAAGCAACGTTGGTCATAATTATAAATGACTAAATGCAGTATTAGCATTTAGCAGCTTTTCTATGTGATGTATAAGCTGGTTTGCTAGTTCTGTAGCAATGACATCAGTAAGCTGTTAAATTTTATATCAAAGTGCACAGAGCTAGGAGCTTTCCATCTGAAAAGGTGGATGCCTCTGAGGAAGAAACAGTTGTGTTCGTGCCAGAAGGGGCTAATTAGCACCTTCTACCACACATATTTTAGCAGTCAATGCATATATCGAAGCTTGAAGGCTTTAGACTAATACAGAAGAGGAAAGCCCCTTCAGGAAAAAAGGATCAGCAGTACTTTCTGAGGAGATTTAAACAAGCAGCTCTGTTTGTAACCTGCTCTAAGAGCCCTTCTGATGATGTAATTTTTGCCTCTGATGAAACAATCTTACATTTCTCTCTGCTGCTAGACAGCCAGTTTTGTGTTCTCCGGAGTCAAGTCATCATTAACATCTCAGTATCCCTGCTTTCATTGAGAAATAGTGCAGGTTTCTTTTATGCAGCACCTGGATCTTTGATGAGGCACTGATGTTGATTGTTTGACTGCTAAACAAATTGGTTTTTACTTTACATTCTGCTCTTGCTAGTGCATTTACAACTTGCATCTTAGGCCTTTTTTATTAAGTACTTCGCACGTGTAAGTGGCAGTGATAGAAATTTAACACACATTTTTTCCAAAGCATAACCTAAAATAAAATAGTAAATAATGTTTAAACAAGACAGTTGTTAAAGATGTCCTTTTCAATGCCATATTGTAGGCTTTCATGGTCTTTGACATTTGCCTTTTGTTGTCTCAATGCAGTACTCTTAACAGTTTCTTTTATTAGCCTAAATTTTGAATTTTGATATGCATTTATTAGCCTTAAATTTTGCATCTTAATGAAATTCTGAGATACCTCCCCCAAGCATTTTGCATATGAAAGTGATAATACGGATATATTAAAATTCAGTGATTGTTCTAGTAAACTCATGATGACTTAACTTCTAGAGAATACACTGTAGTACCAATACAGAGGTCACAGTTTTAATGAAGTAACAAGACTTCTTGACTCTACCCCCTTGGGGTAAGAAATTTGATCGATTGATCACAGCATGTAGAGGCAAGTTGACAACTTTCCCTCTGTGTGGGCTCAAGGAATTATGTTTATATCGCTGTGGGACTCCAGAAGAGATTATGCTGCTGAGGACAGCCACTTAGATGTCATCATTTTGCTCTGGTATGTTAATAGGCTTGTGTTTATACTTCGGAGCCTGACCCTATTAGTTGTAAAACAAGTGTGTGATATGAAACAGTGTTTTTAAGAAGATTTCAAATCTAGAAGCGTTATTAGTATCTATGCTGACTACTGAAATGGAGAGGAAAATTGAGCTTCGGTAAGAAGACAAAAAAAAAGACAGGTGGATTTTCTTCAGTGTGAATCTGAATATTCAGGGCAGATAGCTGTGCTGGATCAAAGAGAACCTTAATGCAGCTACACCCTCTCTTAGCTGGGTTTGAGTCAGGTGGCCCAGAAGAGATTGATTTTTGTTTTGGGAAAGCAGCTCAGCTGTGCAGCTGTCAAAGAGGATTGAATTGAACAGTCAGTCGCTGATACCTGCCCTCTGGACTGTGACGTGGGGATATAACACCATACCTTTTTGCTGCGTTTGTATGAGGTACAAGGCAGTGGGTTCTCATAACTGTTTCCTTCAGCCTAGATGAGGAACACATGATCCACCATAAGGTAATAAGTACAGCATTAAGCCAAAAAGGTCGAGGACATACCTGAGACCAGCTGTGCTGTTACTGTTCCTGGGTAGTGTGATTAAAAGGAAGAGAACACATTTGGTATAAATGCATCGTTATTCTCAAAAGTGATAATTTAATTTTATAGAACAAACCAAATTGTTTTGCTTCTCTTTCTTCTCTTCCTCCCTTCAAATATAACAAATTCATTTAGCCTTTCCACATCAAGACTATTTGACAAGAAACAACTGGAGTATTTGCAATTCTTTCAAACTGTAGAGATTTGTTCACTGCTGTCTCTGGAGGCCTAAAATGCTGCTGCTTTGCCCCTTAAAATCCAATTAGCCCTACTTTCTATGTCGTTATGAAGATCATCATGTTTTTGTTCCTCTCTAAGTCACAAACTGTCTTGATTTTTATTATTTTTTTTAATTTCCAGCCCAGTCATTTATATAAGAACAAATCCTGCTCCTTCTGGTTTGAGTATGAGTGATTATAGCAAACAACTTTTGACCGATACAAGTGAAGTCAAATATTGCCAAAGCTTTGTCTTCACAAATTATTTCAAAGGTGAAAAGGAATATCAGGACAAACTAAGTAACGTGGATTTCGCATTTGCAAACCGTCTGAAATAAGAAGTGCTCATCTAATGGATATTATGATGCATTTCATGTTGTAGCAGTTTGACTATATAAGTCTTGTAATTTTCTTTTTGTTGGTCTGTTATTAGGATCCATACTATAGATTTAATGATGTGATGTACAGATGGATCTCACTGGATAACTGGACTTACAGCAGGACATACAAAACTCCTTTTGATGTCAGGTATGCAGTCAAGATATGTGTAAAATAGTTCTGTGCCATCTTTCATGCAGAATTGTTAGTTATTGCGTTAGCTCAAAACCTATTAAGTACTTTTGTATTTAATAAAACAAATTGTACGATAACGCGCAGTTACAAAGCTGTTGCTAAAGAACACTTCAGTAGTTGCTTTTTCTGATCTTTTTGATTTGTTAAAAATTACTTACGAATTGCCAACTAAGGAAAGATAATGCTTAGGCTAATTGAAAGGTAGCCCATCTGATGTCTGGTGGGTATGTGAACATGCTGTGTTGCAGACTTGAGCCACTTCAGCTGTCATCTTAGTTTGACTATTTAAAGATATAATGTAGCCACACTAATGAAGCATTTTTTAAGGTAGTTGAGACAACTGCTGCTAAAGATAATGTTGGCATGGATTTTTATATTGTCTGTCAGCCATGTGTTGTTAACTCTAGGTATTTTAACAGTGTTTTTATGCGTATGTATCTTCTGTAGAAAGTGGCAGAAAGTGAATTTGGTTTTCGAGGGAGTAGATACAGTAGCCCAGATCCTGATCAACAATATCACTCTTGGGAGAACAGACAACATGTTCAACAGATATGTAAGTAATGTGTTATTTCTGAAGATGCTTCTGTTTTTGCTTCAAAGCCCTTTCGTGCTGAATGCTTCCAGTGCATTCAAATACACATACAAATAAGTCCTTATACACAGAAAGTGTTGACCTGAGGACTACACGTGTAATCAGGTAACTGTTAGAAAGAAAAATGTTCTTGCCTTTGCAGTAGCAGCAGGGTCAAATCTAGAGGTGAATGTGTCTGATTCTAAATGAGTGGACCCATGCAAGAGGATCAGTTCAGCTAATAATATAAGTCCTGCTTCTTGAGATCTGTCACAGCTCCAAGAAAACATAAGCTCAAATCTGTTATATTAGCTGTAAATCTACTTACTAATTGGTATTAAAATGGTTTACATGTGAATACTGGAATGAAAATTCACATGTTGCAAAGCCTTTGTGTTTCCACTTTTTTATCTAGGGTTTTTGGTTTTTAATATTGGGCTTTTGATAACATTGTCTTGCGGTTTTGGGCTTAGCCTGCATCAGCGGGAGAGTACTCATCATGGAATAATGTTGAGAGTGGCAATAACGTTCAAACTAATTTTATAGTTTTAAAATACAAGATTATTCTGTGTACTAGCATAAGTGACGATCCTTACTCTTAAAAGAATCAAAAAAGAAAAAGTTATAGGAGGAATGTTAGTGGAATAACTTAATTACAAAGGAAATCTGGTGTCTTCATATCTCAGTGTCTACCATTCTAGCAGGTTTTATTGCAGAGGTACTGACCTAGGACATGAGGGCTAGATTCTGCCACCTAGGTCTGTGTGACCTGGGAAAAATCACTTAGTTTCTCTGTGACTTAGTTTCGCCATTTGTAAAATGAGAAATTTCACAGAGCTCTTATGAATTGTTATAATTTACTCTTTGGAGAGCACCTAGAGGATTGCCAGTAGCAGGCTCTGTAGAATTGGGAAGTGATATTATTTTGCTCTTATTTCTGCAACTTCATTCTGTCTCAGATTGCAACAGTTCACGAAATGGCCTTCACTGTAAAACCAGAGTGAACTGTTTTAGATTGAGTCTAGGATTACTGTGACCCAGACTTCTGCTTTGTTCACCTGCTTCACATGACAACTATGTCTGCAGGAAGGACTCTGTGAAGGCTCCGTATGGGGGATGCTATTTGCTTTGTAATTTTCTGCTGGTATGCTACAGACATAAGCGATCTGAGCTGGGCTGCTTACAGGTTAGAAAAAATTGCCACGACTTGGCTTGTCACAGATGAATGCTGTGAAGAAGAAATGGGCATTATCCATTGGAAGCATATTATCCTGATAGAACCGGATAATACTGAAACCAAACTTTTATCCTTCTATCCAGCCACACTGAAGGGGGTTTTGTGAGCCAGTGAGGAAACCTCCAAATGCTTTGTTTGGTGCTGGCATAGAATATGTATCTACATTTTGGGGATGGGAGTGCAGGTGACATGAAGTACAGCTTTGCAGCATTCACGGAAAAGGTAGCTCAGTGCTTTGTAGTAGATCAGCTGGTAGCACAGTGTGAATTGGAAGGACTCCTGTGTAGATCAGTTTTCTGAGTTGGAACAAAGTGTCTTTCTGAAGATGCAGATGAACTCTGAGTGAAGGAGAGTAAATATTCTCTCACCAACCTTACCCTTCAGACACTTCTGTGTGCAGGCGGACGCTGCAGCCTGTGGTGGGAGCTCAGTATGGGGAAAGTGGTTTGCCCGGAAACATCTCCTTGTATCTGGAATGTTACTGTGTGGTTTGTTTTTTCAGCTTAAGATGTAGCTTTTCCTTTTCTTCAAAACCAGAGCCTGTTGAGACTGTAGTTCAAATGCCTTTGAATAATATACACATGATATTAAAATCCCAATATAACAGTGATTATAAATCTCATAAATAAATGTCAGTGCTGTAATGATTTTGTTTTGTTTTCTTGACCTAGAGCTTTGATATTACCAGCGTGATCAAGGAGGTCAATTTTGTTGAAGTCCGTTTCTTATCAGCCATTTCATATGCTGCAGAGCAGAGCAGATGTCACAAAGCTTACAGCATCCCCCCAGCATGCCCTCCACCTGTGCAGAAAGGAGAGTGCCATGCTAATTTCATCAGAAAGGTAAGGACAGAATTGTCTGTCTCTGGCTTCAGGCTTGGAAAGAGGAAATGCACCATGTGCTGTCCTTACAGATGTATTCAGAAATCTGCAATGTCATTTTATAAGTAGGGCATATTTTTCGTTGCAGCTTCCTTCTCCTGTTCTCCCCCCCTCCCCGGAAACCTGTAATCTAACATGTCGATAGTACGAGAGGCATAAGAATGCCAGACTTCATATCTAGGTGATAAGGATGTTTAAAAGGCTGTTTTCATCAAGGAGTCAGGAAGGAAACTTGCTGCTAAGAGAGCAGGATAGCATTGGGAAATGTGTAATCATTACATTTTGATCCACTGGGTGGGTTTAGCGATGTGTGCTGACAATAGGGTTCACTGTAGCAAATACCAATGTATATTGCCAAGGCTGTAAAAATCTCAGCCAAGCAGCTTTGTGAGTGTTTGCCTGCTGCTCATGTGGTGTGCTATTTATACTGGGCAGCTCTGGTATGTCCCGAGAAGTGTTATCTAACAGAGGACCTGTTCTCATCTTATTATGGTGTTATAAAGTGTGACTTAGAGGCACATATTCAGTGAATACAACAATGTAACGTACAATGAATGAAGTGCAGAAACTATGGTTTAAGACATAGCTCCATCACTCTTAAAACTTACTCAAGGCAAACTATCATTTGAGTAGCATCTCATATATTTCTGATAGCTTTGGAACAGCTAGAGACAATGACTAGGTCATCTTATTTTGGAGTGTCTCTCTTTGGGTGTTTTTGTATATTTGTCTCCACTTAAATACCTTTCTTGTTAGTATTTTATAATCTTTTCAATAAAATATTTTTAGAGCCTCTCTCAAAAAAATGACTGAAATGTTCTTAATCTAAACCTGGATGTGATTTCCTCTAAAATTTGTTAATGGAAAGATGGACTCCAGCTTGTCCTGGGAACATCTTTCAGTATTAAGATGTTGTCTTTATTACTACTTGCTGCTACTTTTAATTTTCAATACATTTTAGAAAGTTAATTATTTTTTCTGAGTCTACTGTGCTCCTTAGAAATCAGTGCAGGGAGAAGCTTGGAAGGAAGAAGGCACTTAAACAGCTATAAAGCTCTTTATAGAGCAAAAATGGCCTGGAATGATTTTATGCTTTACTGATCTACACCTTTAAATTTGTAAGAAAGTACCTTAGTGCTTTTCCTCAAAGGAGTTGTTTAACTGTACTTGGAAGCTGCACCAAACGTTTCCAGAAACATTTTTTAGTTCCAAGTATATGGCAGCAACAGCAGCGATGTCACATTTAAAAGTAAACATACTGGGACATTGCCCAAGTGAGCTGGCTGCTCACCATCTTAAAGTAATGGAGAGCTGTTTACACGTTTGAGGTTCACTATTAAGTGCAGTAAACATATCTAAATGTAATATGAATTTGTGGCAGAACACAAGCCTTTCACTGGTAATGTACTCCAGCGGTATAAGCTATACTATTTCTGGTAGCGGTCTCTGCATTATTAGTGAAACCTGACAATCTGTCAGTGATTCATTTGTTTATTTCTTATACAGGGAAAATTACTTTCAATCTGACTTGTTTTCTAAGAATGTGTTGTCCCCGTTTTTACGCTAGAAATAGGTACAGTGCTTGCTTCCTGGAAGGCTCTTTTGCAATTTGATAGGCAGGCAGGCTGACTCCAGCAATGCAAGGGATAGGCCAGACTTGTGCAATGTGGTTTTCCAAAATTAGTATGCCTCAGCTGTAAGTTCTTAGTCTCTAAATTTAGAACTCTAGGTCACTGTACAAGACTTTAAGGAGATCTATTGTATTTGCTTTGGGGGCTGGGGCTGTGTGAAGCTTGGAGGGGAGCTGAATAGGTGTCTTCAAGGGATTTGTTAACTAGAGGTCTGACCAGCTTTGAAAACAGCTAAATAGAAAGCAGTGTAGGTACTTCTCTGCCTGACCAGCATTTTATAATTCTGACAGTTATTCTGATGTTAGAACCAGAACTAAGCTGTTTTTCAATCATGTTTTTGTTCTCATTGTTTTTGTAGAAGAGAACCATAAAAAGGGGAGAAAGGGTGAACATGACTGAACTACACAAATGCACCAGACATACACGCTTCTTTTCTTGTACTGATCTGTAGTGTTATAACAAGAAACAGGGGATAAAGTATTTCAGATATATATTTTTAATCTGATATTGTTCTTTTAGAATTCTTTAACGTTTATAACAACCAGTTTTCTGCTTACTTTGTCTTTTATGTATACAATGACAGACTGACATTACAAACTAAGATAATTGAGAGCTGAGTTGAGAGTAACCTCGTGGCTTGTTTTTTTGATCTTTGTTTTTGTTTTTTTAAAGTGATGGGCTAGGTGGTGTTCTGCTCTCTCACCAATATAAAATTTAGCAATACACGGATGTTTAATACAAATTTGTATTTTTAATATAATATAGCTAGTAGCAGCAGAATTCTGCTCAAGAAATAAGAGAAAAAATACTGTAGGCTCTTCTGGGCTTATGGAAATTGGAAAAATACTTTCAGTGCTTGTCAGTATTTTATTTCTAGATAGCAAAAAATGTGTATTTCTGGCACAGCATCAATGTCTGTGTGAAAAATAGGTAATTGTAACATAACCATTCTGTATTCCAGGAGCAGTGTTCATTTAGTTGGGACTGGGGCCCTTCTTTTCCCACTCAAGGAATCTGGAAAGATGTTAGGATTGAGGCCTATAACCATTATCACCTGATTGACTTTTCTTTGACTTCCTTCTTTGGTAAGTTGTGTTATTACTTTTTATTGTTGTTTCACCTTTGGAATGCAAACCATTTTAATGTTAAGCTCCATTAACTGTCAGTTTAGGAAAGGTTCTATTGTTTTATTATGACTCTGCACATACCTATTTAGGTCCTGAAACAGTATTTCAGTACAAACAATAGTGATTAAAAGTGTTAGAATTCAGAATCTTTTTTTTGCTTGAAGATCCCCAAATAACTGCAGATATATATGTAGTATAGCTGAGGTTAGCCCCTGTTCTCCTGTTTTGAAAAATTTCATTTTTATTATCATGTGTTTTCACCAAGACTCACAATAAATAGGTCTCACTTTTGTCTCACCTCAATTTAAAACAAAAACAAAGCTGTTAGGGGAATTTAGTTTTGTGTTGAGAAGACAAATACAGTGAGCAGAGTTTAAACAGCACTGAGTTTTCAGGACACAACGTAAAGTCTGAGAGAGAAAAGCAGTCATGCTATGCAAGGATAATTTGTTAAGGCTGCAATCTGAGAGGGTAGCCTTCTGCCTTCCTGCTACCTGACTTACCGAACAGGTTTCCTTCCTTGTCGTTGTTATTGATATTCCTCTCCTTTGTCCTGAAGATCATTGCAGCTGAGCAAAAGTAGTTAATTTTCTGTTGAAACTTTCTGTGAATGATGATATGCCCCATTATAGATTACCCACTTTCTTTAACTGCCTGTTGGGCCATCTTCAGTGGAATAAAGGCTAACACATGAGCCCTCTGCACTGGGTTGAATTTCAGCCCTTGGGAATAGAGTTGTTGTGTATGAATAAAAGAGGAAGACGTCACTCCCTGGCTGCTTTTAAAGCTTCCTGAAATAGCTGCAGGTCTTAGCTAGAATTAACGTGACTGGAATTTCCATGGAAAGCCCCAGTACAGACTCTGTGTGCTCTCTAAAATTTAGTTACAGTAAAAATCTTTTCTGGTCCCTCCCACATTCCCACAACTCCACCTTCTGGTAGGTAAAGTCTTGCTCTCTGGATAAGCAGAGGAGTAAACCTTTTTCATTCAGCAGAGAGTTGTTTGGAACCAAAGCCAGATCTTATGAGTATTCAAATATAATAACATTTGAAAAGTAAAGAGTAAAATAACAACTTGAATTCAAGCTGCCTGTGCAGTTATATTGCTCATCAGTTTTGGTATCATAACCATTTGACCACTGAGTCTGTAAAAAATTAATTGTTCTTTTGTTCTTGATTTCTGTGCCTCGACCCCACAGTTCATGCAGTTAAAAGCGACCCTTGGAGAGAGGAGGGAAAATGCACTGCAATGGCTGACACTTGTGGGGTGGGTGGTTTTTTGACCCATTCAGCATTTCTGAAAATTTGTTTCCCCTGGCTAATGCTGGGTGTAATGTAGACTCAGGAAGACATTGCTCTTCATTCAACAGAAGACAGTGAAAATAACACCAGGGTTGAATGTAATTTTTTGCTTTTGGAGGGAGCTCCTTCTTTCCTGGAGGAAGGAGAGCTAAAATATATACATGAGAAGAGAAAGCAAGTGGTTAGTATTTTGTCAACACAAAATGTGTCTTAGTTCTAGTTTTCCTTTTTTTTCTGTTGTATGTGCTTTTGCTTAGATGTTCCTCTGTAATATTTGAACTATAGAATTAGCCAGGTTATGTTTGTAGATAGGTAATGTAATGCTGAAATTAATGGGAAATTTACACATTAATCTTGAGTACCCTTGGCTGTGGCTTGCTTTATTCAGTAAGTTCTGTAAAGGAGTGCACCATCTGAGGTGACTGTGGGGGGATCTCAGGGCAGTCATTAACTTGTTTCTTCCACCACACTTCAGTGACAGAACAGACATAAAGATACAGTCCATCAAGTCTAGACACAGTGGGCCCAATTCATCCCCAGCATAACCACATTCATTTTGTCTAGTGACTCTGGGATGAATTCAGCTCATTTTCTGTTAATGCTGTTTTTGTTTCATCGACAAAAGTGATTGTACTGCCTGGTGATTACAATCTTTCCCAAAGAGTACCATGTTCATACGAGTGCTGACTAAAAGCAAATATAATGTCTATGGGAGTTGGTGGGAAAAAAAATCTTTCCTAATGGAGTGACTGGTGTCATGGTCTCTGACTTTTGTACAGAATTTTGAAAAACCCCTGGATGGCCTTCGAATGAAAAAAAGAGAGTTATAAATCATATTGTCTAGTTCTCTTCTGAGTCAGCAAATGTAAACACAGATATCAAATGCACTAAACAAGATTAACCTTTGTAGGTCTGGTTCAAACAATGTGAAAATTGGCTTGTATTAATTGTTTCTTTGATGAGAGATCATGTTAACTAATAGGCAATTCCTAAATTCCCATTTTTTCTCCCCATTCACTTAGTAAAGAGTGCTCAGCAGTGGAGTCTTGAAATCGAGACTGTTTTTGATGTAGTCAGCTCCAAGCCAATTGCTGGTCTCGTGACTGTGAACATTCCCAAATTGCAAACACAGCAAACACTCAGTGTGATGCTTCAACCTGGAGAAGGCAGTATTGTGCTGCGTGTAAACATAAACAAGGTAAGGAGGTGTGTGTGGAACCCTAACCAACTGAAACGTTTCCCCTGGTTTCCAATGTGTCTTTCTGCCTTTATGCACATTTTAGTCCTCACTTCCCTTCCTTCCTGTGTTCCTGGATTTAACAACAGTTCTGTACCCCATACAGGGTAGGAGAACAGTTCTTTTCCTCTCTAAAAATTTGTCTGTGGTGCTATGTAGCTCAGTGTCAAAAGATGGTGATACTTTTCCCTGACTGCAAAACAAAAAGATCCCATTATCAGCTATGAAGATAGGCTGAGAGAGTTGGGGCTGTTCAGCTTGGAGAAGAGAAGGCTCCGGGAACATGTTACAGCAGCCTTACAGTACCTAAAGGGGGCCTACAGGGGAGCTGGGGAGGGACTTTATGAGGGAGTGTAGTGATAGGGCGAGTGGAAACAGTTTTAAACTGAAAGAGGTGAGATCTAGGTTAGTCATTAGGAAGAAATTCTTTACTGTGAGGGTGGTGAGGTACTGGAACAGGTTGCCAAGAGGAGTTGTGGATGCCCAATCCTTGGAAGCATTCAAAGACAGGTTTTGGCCACCCTGGCCCATTGGGGCTGTCCCTGCGCATGGCAGGGGGATTGGAACTAGGCGACCTTTAAGTTCCCTTCTAACTCTAACCATTCTATGATTCTGTCAACCACTGCTGTTAAATAAGCTACTTAGGCAAATAACTGTTAGGATGCCCTGTGTACTTCGCTTAACTGGCAGTAGGTATCTTGTCTCCTATGCTATTGTTAACCTGGTCTGATTTGGACTAGAATGTTCTACAATATGCGTGGCTCTCTCAGGAAAGAGAGGAGACGTTCCTCAAACCTCTCAGTAGATACTTTTTTAGGTAAATAAAAGCAAAAAAGCCCTATAAAGAATTTGGCTGGCAGTAAGGTTGGTGGAAATTTTGTGGATTAGTACTTTCTTATGTTGGCTTATAGTCCCTTAAGTAGATAAATCTCAGGAGGAATTTTAGAAGGGTAAAGGATGCTCTAATGAGCACAGAACTCAAATGAAAAATGATGAATTTGGTATACACTCTGGTGATGAAAGAGGAAAGTGTCTTCTTACCTTCAGAGGGTGTTGGGAAGCTATGTGGTGGCAGACTTAATTCACCATTGTTATTTGACTCCTACAGAATTTGCTTTGTTTGTAATTTTCTTTAGAAACTTGAGTTTTATCACACTAATGTAAGTAAGTTAGATAAACTTGAGAGGTGAAAAAAATGGGTGCGTCCATTCTAGTTGACAAACAGGTAGGTGTCTGGAATTAGGCAGTGAGCCCGGTGTGGAAAACAGAAGCGTGAACTTTGGCTTGACTTCTTGCTTAGAGAGCAGGGCCCTGGTAGAGCTGACTGTGCAAAACTGAACCTGACAGCAGCAGGCCCAGACCAGTGGGCAGGGGGAGAGCCCTGGCAGGTGCAGTGGTAGCTGCAGCTGATGCTGTTCTCCACTGAAGCCAAGAGCCTAACAGGAGCTGCCACCTGCTTCACAAGGCACAATTAGATTTGTGGGTGAGTGATGTACTGTGAGCAGGATTTTGGGGCTTCTGACAATTCTGGCAGTTAACAATGTTTGAAGGTCTGCTCTCAAACCTTTGTATGTTTTACTGGTTGTACTGATTTTCTGTATTGCTGTGTAACTCTGATTTGTTTCCCCAATTTAAATGTGTTATGTGTGTATTGTCAAGTTCTCTTGTCAGTTGAGTGGAGCAAAAGCTTCTGTTAAAAGCAAGCAGGATATTTATGTTCTAGTATGCATGCTCAGTGACTTGCCTACTTATGTGCTTTGCTTTTTTTTTAACATGGAAGCATAAAAGCATATAAACATTATTTTTATTACTGTTGTCATCTAATATGCAAGTTGCATGAGCAATTACAAATACCCAGTTTCATTTAAAACAGTCATTAGCTTCTGCTTAGGCTTTTCAGGGATTACATTAAGCAGGCACTACAGTGTGAAACTTAAAAAATTAATTTTGTTTATTTAATTAACACACCCCCAAACTCAGAATATATCTGTTAGCAGAATATGACTGCAAGTTTGTGAGGAAACACTTCCTTCAGAGCAGAGGCAACAGTGTTTTGAATTCACATCAGCTGATTTTATGAGAAGCCCTGCCATATTTTTCTAATGTATTGATGAGCCTAACAGAGCCCTTACTCTATTTGACAGACTTGTGTGGTGCATATTAAATAGTGAGACCTTACCAGTCATTTCATTCTAGGTGAGCGCTTATTGCAGATCATGTTGGTGTCTGAGTGGTGTGTATCACCCGGGATGTGCAGCAGTCTCCCTGCAATTGCCACGCAAAGTGCCGTGTTGCTAACACGACAGCATTTTGCTTATCAGCTAATGGTGAGCACGAGGATGACATCATTAGTGGCCAATGAGACACTCCAGGCGGCGCTGAACGCTCCCTTGTTGTTGAGGCACAAGCTGATTTTGTTCTTCCGTTTGTATCTGTGCGACACAGAGATTAGTACTTCTGCACAAGCAGTTGGGATAATTTTGTATCAGGGAAGCTGAAATGTTAGTAGAAACACTCATGGCTGTGTCCAAGTATGGGTACAGCAAAACATATTGTTGGGCTGCTCTCTGGGCTCTTCTTGTTTGAAAAGACTGAGGCACTCCTTACATGAGTCTGTTCGGTGCTGATCCCTCCATTGTGTGATTGCATGCACTATTGCTTGCTTTCCATGATTTTTGCATTGTGTACTCAACTGGCAAATGTTGGCAATGGGAGTGAGCAGCAGAAGTAGGCTGCTGGAATGAAGATATAAATATTACTGTGTGATGACAAAATTAAATTTTTTTGACATTCTAGAGGTTTGGGGTTTTTTATTTGAATTTGAAAAAATCATGGAGTACTAGTGAAGTGATTAGGAACCATAGAAAAAAAAGCAAAAAACTCTGGAAAGAAAGAATGAAACTGAAGATTTGACTTACAAGTATGACGTAACTGAAGCAGCCCGTATGGTCATATATTACCAAAGTCACAACTGAAAAGTGTCACCTCTGAATATTGAATGTTGTATGTAATAGGCAAAAGAGTCAATTAGAGGAAGGATATGGTGCAGAGCCTAGTGAACAATGTCTGCTTCTGACACAGATATTTGAGCTTTGGAGAAATATTCTGTCAATGTACCTCAGGTGAGGGATAGCTGCTAGATGTGCATGTGTATGCATGCTCGTGGCCTATTGTGAACATAAGATGAAGTGATAGCCTGGACATCAGTGGAAGAAGTCATACTTCTCTCTGTTAATACTTTTCACCTCAGAGCTGCAGCTGGAGAGATCCTAGTGACCACGGCTCAGCTGAGGCACATAAACTCATTAGACTTGTGGTAATTCACTCCAAGGTGTCTGAGCCCCTAGGTTTGTTATACATAGCCTTTTATACATGTTGTTCTGACTTTCTCTCTTGTATGTTGAAGAGTTCTACAGTGGAGGCTTGGTGGCCGAACGGACATGGAAAGCAAACTGGATACAATATGACAACAACTTTCATCATGGAGACAGGATATCAGATTGAGAAATTTTCAAAGGTGAGTCCTTCAGCTTGATTACAACTGGCATTGCACTGCTAATTTTAGGACATTTGCTCTGCATAGCAGGTATCTAGAGCTCTTAAATATTTTGCTGGTTTGTAACATGCATGTGAAAGTGCTGATGAGAAACAAGTGGGTTTTGAATGTCACCATGTATGTTTACCTGTTCTCTGGTAGCCTTAGCTTATGTGGATGCCTTTACTTGCATTCAGAAGATGGCTTACAGTTAGTTGGAACCCTTACAAAGGAAAAACTTCTTAAGTTTTCTATCTTATGAGGAAAAGCACTTTTAAACTTACTACATTATGCTGATTTTTGGGGGATATCATGCACTGAAAAACCCTCTTAGACTTCTATAGGTTATGTGAAAGTTTATTACTGAGATTTTTCTTGTTAATTCTTTTTTTTTTAAAAAAAAGTAGGGTAGACACATTCCTAAAGAGCTAATGTACATCCATTTATTAGAATGCAATAGATGTGCTTCATGTTTAAGAAGAGGTAACATCTTAAATATGACCGTGATAGTAATTTTCAGGGTTATTTGCATAAGTATTCCTGCAACACTGGCTGTATAATTCAGTTTGTTTTACTAAGAGCCATAGAAGACATGATTTTAAATTGTCCATTTAGAAAAATAATCATATAAATTAGACTGGGCTCCTTATGCCATCAACATACGGAAACAACCAGGTAAACTTGGACCTTTATTAGGTTGTTCTTATGTGCATTGCTTCACTGGAAACTAATCTGGTCACCTGGCATCTAAACCTACTTGCTGTAACATTTGTTCATGTGAAAGATCCTATGGAAAGCAGTAGCTTCTGGAGTCCTAGTCATTATAGGACTAGCTCTTAGTTTGATTATAAAGTCATAATGATAATTTTTCACTGTTATTATTAATTTTGAAACAATTACAAAACCACAAAAAATTAACACCATATATTATGCTTGGAAAAATTGGTTATAGGAAACATGGCTATAAAGCCTGTAAAAAGGAAAATTCTGTTGTTGCTGTGAAAACTGCAGGATGATAGGAAAACTAATTGATTCCACTTGGGTAGTTGTATTAGGATATTTCATAGAGCCCTGTGGCATGTGATCAGAGGGACTTCATGGTCTACAAAAGATCTTCAGAAGCTTCTTCTTTTTTTTCCCCTTAAGGGGAAGGAGAGGAGAAAAAAAGCAAATGTACCACATAGTGGGCATTATAAATTAACCAGTGTATGAAGCCTTTACAGATTCATAGTGTGAAGTCTAGTCTTCCTTCATGTGTTCTGTGAAGTTTTGTCTTGGGTTCTGGCAAATACCCACACCAGCACCCCCTGCCCCAAGGTGTATGAGTGGAAAAAGGTTCCACACACAGTTCTAGCACAACTTGCTCTCATGACAGCAGGACTGAATAGCAGCATTCATATGGCTTAATAATAACTTTAAGTAGTTCAGGGGATGCAATCAGGGATAAAAAGTTCCTGAAAGCTGTTCTGTTGTCCACCTAGTACTGTATTTGGATGGAATACATTTCTGTCCCCCACCTCTCTTTTTAAAAAGAAAAAAAAATAGGGGTGAGACATTTCACAAGTAGTTTGTGACCATATGTGCATCTGTATAACTCTGGACAGGCGAAAATTAAAGGGCAAGAACTGTGTATGTGAGAAAACACAGCTTAGTCTCATGTCAGATTTGGCTGCCCTTAGCTTTAACTCCTCTCTGGTTTTTGACATGCTAGAGTAGTCTGCAAAACACTGACTAATCCTTTGGGAAAATTTCTGAGTAACTTCACAGTATGTATTTGTGGGTGCTCTATAGAGCTCTAGTCAGCTTTGTTGGGAACCTCTTTGGCTGAGGGAAGTACCTACTCACTCCTGTTGAGAGTAGCAGAAAGCCAAAATAGGATAGGTTTGGTTTCAGTTTTGTTTTGGTTTTCTATTTGAATACTTTGGTTTCGAGTGTGTTTCTCAGGGTACTGTGACATAAAGTCATAGCCAGAAGTTATCTCAAAATTAAATTGATTTTTCTTGGGTGTGTGTGTCTATCCAGTCCTGTTCGTTATCTGTAAGTTGCTTTTCTTCTTGCCATGCCTACGTCAAGGATTTTATTACCTATTTCATTGCCTCATGAGGCATCTGTTTGCTTTTTGATTCTATTTACCCATCCTTCTTTGTGCTTATTTCTTCAACACTTCAACTTCTTAGAGTTATTTATTTCATTAGGCTGTTTTAGTACTTGTAAGATCTTAACCTCTAGCTGTCTTTCCCTCCTTCCCTCTACATGTTCTTTTCCCCCCAGGCCTTTTAGCATGACTTCCAGAAATCCTTCCTTCTGGCTTTGTAGCTTTCACACCACTTTAATGCTGTGTGTTAATTTATTAGGTCACTGGGGCATTCTGTGATCTTTTTTCAGCTCTGAGCATCTTCATCCTCGTTACTTCTCCTACTGCTAAATCTGGGAACACCAAATGTGATTCCCTGGTCACTTAACTAGGTACACAACATTTGTATGTGACTCAAAAAGACAGTTATCTGTTTCTTAATTTTGCTCAGAAACAGATGGTTGGTCTGTGGTGGCTAGAGAGCCTCTTCTGCATGTTCCAAGACTGTGAGAAATGTTCAGTTCTCGGACAGCAAGATCTATCAGACGAATTTCAAGGTCTCAGTAGCCAGAAAGGCATGCAACCAAGCATGCCAGATGCTAGTTGTCTCCCCCTGCCCTTCTTTTACCCCAAAAGGCGGAAATAAGCTGCTGTAGGAACAGGAAGAAGTGCTGTGTTACTGCGTGGGCCCCTGGAGAACAGTGGATCAGGAGCACAAAGGCACTGAACCCTTGAGGCTTAGGAATGTGAGATGGGGCTGAGGAGCTCTTCCTCTTGTTCCTGCTCTATGGGTGGTCCTGGCTGGGTGTTTCAGCCTCTCAGATTGCCTCAGATTTGGCCAGTTGCATGAGTTCCACTTGAATATGAATAAAGCAGTATCACGTTACTTCTGTTAGTAATATAAATACTCCATTACAAATGCATTCTGAGATGGTCCCAACCTGCCTGGTGATATCCATTAAGAGGACCTCCCAAGTACTTTGGGACCCCCAACTATAAATCCCATTCCATTTTGTGCCACAAAAAAGAGCTATACTGGAGACTGAGGAGTTTTTCTCTAAGTAATTGAGTTCACTGTAGGAAGGTCAGAACTTTTTTGCTAGTGTAGTACTCCTGAAGTAGTTTTTCTTCTGTAACCTTCAGTAGTTAGGGTAACCATTAAAGTTGTATGAAATATTGTTTGTTTTTTTTTAATTCAACTTCTCATGTTAAAATAAATCTGCAAAATACATCTGTAGGAATGGGTGTAAGAGTCTTGTTCTAAAGCTAAGTTCATGTTGGTCTATATTCAACCAACTCGGTGCACAACAGGGTCACAGTAGAAAAAGGGCAGAGCCCACTTTTCTCAGCACATGTGTGCATGCAGAGGTATTGGACAGGGAGTCCAAAGGGTCCTCTTAGGGGTATGACTTCGTAGTTTTTTCCTATTTGGGAATTTCTTTAGTGGTATGATGCTGATCCCCACTTGCCACTGTTGCCCCTGGAGCAAAACTGAAACACTACAGGACTTTGGGGCAAGTCCTGTTTTTTGAGTCACTAATTTTCTGTGTTTTGGTTGTTGCCATAATGCAGAAGGGTTTAGTTTGAGACCAGTGATCTGTGGCCTCCACTCATGTATCTAATTTGCTGTGTGCATTGTCTCTGTCCAAGCATTTAATTAATAATTGTCCAATTAACTAAGAAGCACCAAAGAGAAAGCAAAAATACCAGTGATTATCTTCTCTACCACTAGAAATAATTTTCTATCTGTATGATTTCTGATAAGCTGTAATTTTAAAAAACACAGTCCACAGTGGGATTAGTCACTCCCATTTGAACTCCAGCCTTGACTGGCAAGTGAAATAAAGAACTACGTTTTATTTTAAAGAGGTATATCACTTGCACCCTAGTAGGTTAATTTTAGCCTGATTTACTGACAGATACTTCTCTCAACTGTAGCTTGTGGCAGAAAGAACAGACTGTATTCTACAAGCTGACCTTTTGAAAAGGTGTAGCAAATAGTCATCTGAGGGAGAAGTGCTTGCTATCTTATGGGTAGTCTAGAAAAAAACAACAACCAAGTTTCCTGCCTTCCTGAACCAAAGTTGTTGCTTGGTGTGATTTGGCTGAAATTTGCTATTAGCTTTCCTTCACTTTATTTAATTTCCTAATTATCTTCCTGTGACAATGAGCAACAGGTACCTGTTAAGTACATGGCCTACCTTAGTTGAATGGGAATAAGGAAGCAGGAGGAAAAAAAAAGCCTTCCTGGTTTTCTGTAACACTTAGCTGCACAGGAGCCTAACATGGTAGCTGCTCTGCATCTGCCCTGTGGCAGGTGGGGAAGACCCATCTACAAATAAGAAGTCAGTGCAAAAAATTATTGCTCATGTCTCTGAAACCTTGCTACTGTTCATGCTGTTCAAACACAGCTGTGATGACCAGAAAGCCCTTTGCTTCTAAACCAGCATTTGTGTTCGCATGCACATCTTTGTCTCTTTAATTGCTATGCCTATTAAAAAGGTATCATTTAAGGGCAGCAAAAGAAGATGTTGCTTTTATTGGATGAACCTGACACTAGGCATTCAGGGGCAAGACTTGCAGCTGAGCTCCTGCTCAACTGTGAAGAGAAAATTGCAGATTAAATGGTGTGTCTGATCTAATGCAACCACTGTGTTCTTCCCACTGGTCCTCAGCTGAACTTTTGACTGAATTCGGTGGCAAGCAAACATGCATCTGTCTCTCACATACATATACATACTTGTGCACACATGCTTGTTTATGCATGCTTTCTCTCTCTGTTACTACAATACTAACTTTCAAAGGTGAACAAGCTTATCAGAAGAATTTGTTTTAGCCCTGTTACAGTGTGTTTTAATCAAGCAGGAATTCAGACGTGAGTCCATGTTTTTTAACTTCTTGACAAATTCTAAGCTGTGTTCAGTTGAATCTGTTTTGTAATGGTTTTCTTGTTTTATTTTGTTATAATTTATTTTGTCTGCTTTAAACCCAAGTTTCCTGTCTTCACAGGCCTATTTTCGAACAGTAGAACTTGTTCAGGAGCCTATTCCTGGCTCACTAGGTCTGAGTTTCTACTTCAAAATCAATGGCCGACCCATTTTCCTTAAGGGCTCAAACTGGATTCCAGCAGATTCTTTCCAGGACAGAGTGACCTATGATACGTAAGCCACATTTGATGTTCTCTAAGGAGAAAAGATTGTGTTTTCCTTCTCCCGATTCTCTATCCTCCTTCTATCAAAGGGTGGTGTTTGGGAGGTGGAACTTTTCTCAAGGTAGAACACTAACTGCTGTTGGTCAGAGGCCTCAGAATTAGGGCTTAATTAACCTCAATAGATTTGCGTGAAGTTCAAGGCATTTAAGTGTAGTAAATGATGGGAAGGTGGTTGGTTACTGTCCACAAGTTACTGGTCTTTCAGGTATTATATGGATGATCCAGAGACTGTTTTATGCTGTTGTCTGGGATGCATTCAGTGGTAGTTGGCTGAAGTGTGCTTCCTCCATGTCCTAACCCATCTTGTGCAGGGAGACATAAGTTCGTAACCAGCCTCTCTTTCTTTTTCCTCCTTCGGTCCAGATTTCTTAGATTTCAATGTCACGAGCACCCCAGAGATGCAGGTGGGATGAGGGCCACACCATATTCGACTAAGCTTAGCTCTGGGTAGTTGTGGAACCAACCTTGTTGGGACAACAAGACATGCTGCAGTGTGCATTCACATGCAATTTAGAGGCTTCCAGCATGATTAAAGAAAATTTAATAGAGCCTGATTTCCTTAAAATGAGATTGAGAGTCTTGGTCTTTCTCCTCTGCCTCTCATTCCCCCACCTCTCACTACGCATTGTGAAACTCAGGAAGAGAATATAGATTTCTGAATGTGTTTAAAAGACAATTTAAATTCAAGTGATTGGTATTTGAAGCAAGTAATATATAAGGAGAAAAGAGCAACTTGATGAATAAAATGGGGTATTTCTAAATCTGGTCCTGCCAATGTTTCTGTAAAAGCACTTACGTGCATGTGCCACTTCATCTATTTTGTAAGTGTTAACAGGACCAAGTAACTTTTTCTGCACAAAAAATTGCTTTCAGAGAGCTCTGTCCAGACATGCAGGCTTAGAAGGTATCAAAATAGTCTGGTTTCTATCAGAATTGTAAGTCTTAGATTGCTTGCTAATGGTGAATGTTTGGGTTTTGGGTGAGTTTTGTTGTTGTAGTAGGGTTTTTTGGTTTTGGTGTGGTGGTGTTTTTTTTTTCTTTTGGAGTGTGGTGGTTTTTTTTGTTGTTTTGTTTTTTTTGATAGTTTTAATCGCCTTAGAAACTCCTAAGTGATACAGTTTCACAAAATTTTTATATATCTTCTTTTTGTATTTAACAGATTATGGCTACTTTTGAAATCTGCAGCAGATGCTAACATGAATGCACTTCGGGTTTGGGGAGGAGGAGTTTATGAACAAGATGAATTTTACGATATTTGTGATGAACTGGGAATAATGGTAAAAAAAAAAATCAAAAGAATATCTATTTAAAAACTGACAAGAACTTGTAAATAAGAATCTGCTCTAAATGAACAAAATAAGAGAAATAATATGTAAGTTCTAGCTGTCTTTCCAGAAGACATGGTAGAGTACCAACCTGAGAAGTTGGATCAACCTGATTTATTTGTTTTTAAAAATGTGAATAGCTCCTGATTACTTAGGCTGTCAGTTGAAAATGGAAGTGATATTTTGGAGACTTTATATTAGGACCCTAGCTTGTATTTTATAACTAAGACTAGACGTTTGTTCCTTACTGATCCCCACCTCTCTTCCCCAGCCCAACCTTTATCTCCCCTTCCTTTTTCCCCACTGTCTTTTCCCTTCCTCTCCCTTACATTTCCCAAAATCAGAGCAACAGGACTGTGGCTTTAACTTCCTTCCTCTATCTTTTTCCAGATCAAAACTCCTATCTCTGTATGCTGTACAGTTTTACATTTCCTACTCTTGTAGGAAAGAATGAGAGAAGAAATGAATGGTTGAGGGACTGGTACTAGTGAAGTTACTCAATGCAGGAAGAAGTTGTTTACACTGTAACGATGAGCGTGATAGAAGAACTTTTGTGGACTGTAGTCATGAAGAGGGACTTGCAACACTCAGTGAAATAGTTGTGAAACAAGTAGTGCATGGGAGGGGAGTTATTCACAACATCAAATATTTTTTTCCATAGCAGCCAGACTGTGGGACCCTGTAACTGTGTTTAGAGCTATACTCATGTGAGTATAACTCTGCTGAGGAATCTGAGTTCTCGAGTATGTGCCCCACATTGAGGGCAGATTGCAAGGCCTTTGCTCTCAATGAGGATTTAAGGCCTGCTGTATTTGCTTTCAGCCACCTCAGAGTTATCAAAACACCAAAGAAGGCAGTCATGCTTTTCTCTGATGTGGAAATGGATTTGGTTTCCTTTAAAAGTATTTTCTCCTTTATAGCAGTAGCGAAAAAGGTTGGTGGATTTTTTTTTTTTTGGTTCAAACTTTTTAAACAAAAATATTTCACTTGGCCTGAAGCCAGGCATGGGAGGCCTTATCCGAAGGGCCATTTTTGAACAAGCTATTATTGAGTATAAATGTAGCTGTAAGGGGAACACCTGCTGCAAACTCTGATAATCCTAGACAAGTACATTTGATTATATAAGCTTGGAGACACACGTTAATAAGTTTTAATGAAAGTGGCTAGGAAAGTGAAGGCCAAGGTGTATCTGGTATTAAAATTCCAAGAAGTGTGTTTTGCCTTGTTCTACAGTGTAAAAAGCACAGAAACAGAATTGATAGCTTGCTGCCTTCTGCTCTGTGTGCTTGAAAAAAATAAAACGTTACATCTATTTTAGTCATCTGAATCAGTGCCCTGATTTTCAGGGTTTCTGAGCACTTACAGTTTTTTCATTTTTGACACTAGACACCTAAGTAGGCCACTGAGATCTGTGCCTGTACAGTCCTCAATGCAAGATTTAGATCTTATTTAGCAGCCAAAATAGCAAGTTAATGCAGAAAATGAAACCTTTATTCTGGAGGGGGTTGTGCTGGAGGCTTTTGGTTTTGGTTCTTCTGATGTTCTTGCAAAGGCTTAAAAGCACATTAGAGTCAAACTGTGCTTAAGGAAAAAACGGTGATAGCACACTGAGGGAAGTAGGAAAAGTTTCTTTCAATAGGGAGTTTTGACTCTATGCAGTCACTGAAGGATTCCGAGTGATTCTTCAGCAATAGATTTGCTGCTTTTTTTTTTTTTTTTTTTTTTTTTTNGATGTTCTTGCAAAGGCTTTTTTTTGGTACAGTGCTAGGAGTGTAACAATTATTAAAGGATCTATTACCTCCCATTGTTCTGCTTCCTGTCTTCAGCTTTCTTAGGGAATTTACATTGAAAAGAGTCATGGAAAAGCATGTTCTCACTGCAAGGAAAACGCAATTGTATGAGGAACTGCTCTGATCTCTCCATTGTTTATGTAGTATGGTGTTCAGAAAAGTATAGTCTCCTATAGATTCCTTTGGGGTGGTGTGCTGCTTTAAGAGATCTTTCTAGTAACGTTTGAGATTGTTTTGTTTAAATTGTTGTAACTTAGGGACTTCTGATAAACTAAGCAAAAAAACCCAAAAAACACCCAAAACCCAACAGGGAAACCAAGAAATCTTACCTGTGTCACTGGGATTCTTTCCTCTTTTCTGTAACTCTTCTTCAAGTTACAAATGGCATTAATTGTTGAATTGAAAGGCTTGCTGTTCTCTGGTGGTATCTACTTTATTTTCCTTTGAAGAGAAAAATTACTGTATTGTTAGAAGCTCTAATTTATTTCTGCCTTTCTTACAGGGTAAGATTTGTTATTTTTAAGATCAGTTTGCTCTTTTGGTATGGAGGTATTTTGTTAACAAGTACACTTGAACATGTTAAGTGTGCTTGATACCACATCAGAATTACTATCTCTTTTTTTTTTAATAAGTAATAGGCTTTTGATGTTACACCTGCAAGTAATAAATACAAAATTGTTCTGTTTGACTGGAGGTTGCCCCATGTTCACATTTGAGCAGTGCGTGGGTTCTAATTGTTCTACTGAAACTCCATTTACTGCACAATATTCCATTTGTCAGTGAAGACTGTCAGGATCTGGTTCCCAAGGATAAATATTTTGTAACTCTGATATTGAACCACAGTGGAGTATGCACATACTGAACCCTGTGGAGGAAGTGATTGTTTTGGTGATGCTTTCCAAGAATAGCAAATAGAAAACTTCAGTTTAATTCTCTTTTGCGATAAATAACTTCTGTCTGAGCAAAGGATTGTGCATCCCAATAACTATATATTTCTCAAGTATGTGAAAGTTATCTGCTAACAGATTTTCTTTTCCCTATAGATTTGGCAGGATTTTATGTTTGCATGTGCACTATATCCAACTGACCAAAGTTATTTGGAATCTGTAAAAGCAGAAGTTTCTTATCAGGTATGTTGTCCATGTGTTGAAGCTCTATTTCCCATTACCTATTTTTGATTGGCTGATTGTATAAGTTAGCTTTTAAAAAATTCTTATTTTGAAGTGTTTGTTAGTCTACCTTTATTTGGAAACAAAATGTAACCTTGCTAAATCCTCTTTAAGTTATTTGCAGGAGTAGTCAGTCAAGCAGAAGTACAGGCCTCACTCATGTCCAAACTGCCCTCTTCTCAAGGATGTTTAAGAGCATTCACTGAGAGTGAGAACTAATGATTGCAACAGCAGTTAGCACAGAATTTACCTTTCATATGTGGGAGAATAGATGGGGATGGAGGTATGCATGTGCATATGGTGCATAGATGTCAGCATATTAAAAGTTTGCCCCCCTTTTGTAAGTGTTTGTTGCAAAAGTTTGAGCCTGCTGGAGAGCTGAGGGAATAGTAAACAGTGTGGATAAAATAAGGAATTGTAAGCTTAGCATAAGTAATACGCATGTAGATTTGTAATTCAAGTAGTAACAAGATGGTTATACATTTTGTTACGTTATCTTAAAGAGAAGTAATTTTGTTTGACTTCTGAAACTGTAAGTTGTATTTCAGGTAAGGCGTTTAAAATCCCATCCATCAATTATTCTGTGGAGTGGTAACAATGAAAATGAAGCAGCAATTGCAACCAACTGGTTCTCCATACCTTATGCTGACATAGAAGTCTACATCAAAGACTACGTGATGCTTTATGTGAAGACTATCCGAGAAATAGTTCTTGCTGTAAGTGAACCCAAGAAACTATAGGGGGATGTAGCTTGGCAAAAGGTTTTAATGTTTGCAGTTTGAACAACCTGGGATTTATTTTTTGTTTGTTTGTTTTAAAATGCTTTTGGGATATTAAAAACCACCACATTTCTGAGGAAATGCACTTTCCAAGCTCTTTAAATAAGTCTCTAAACTGAAGGCTTACCCTCACAGTGAAACAAACCAAAAAGTTACTTCCATCTTTAACACCTTGTGATGTGTCTTTCTTTGAAAACCTGTCTTTTCTGTCTTTTTTCCTTCCTGTTATCTCCACAAATGCATTCCCCTCCAGTGGACAAAAATCAACTTGCCTGTTAATTAATCAATCTAGATGATCGGATTTCCTGTATCCCAGTTTTGTTGAAGGATACTCTAAGAAGGATTTAACAACCATCAGTCCTTTTAGTAACAATTGAAGAAATTCATAAAGGTGTTATTTCTTCAGTGTGCTTTTCTAGTATTTGACTTAAGATTTTTTGCTTTAGCAGGTTAAACAAAAGCTATACTAAGCATTGTTCTCATGCTGTCTGGTCATTATATTGTGTCTTTTTGAAAAACAGACTTTATGGTATTTTACAGTATATGAATGCAAAACAAAGTATTTTTAGATAAGACTTAAACCTGGAACCTGTGATGAAGTCTGAGATTTGGTGCTACCCATTTTGTGCAGCTTTTGCGCTTTTATTTCTTCTGCCAGAGATATTCCAGTTCTTCATTATTTAATGAATTTGCTTTTAACTAACACTTATGTATGTAGCATGAAATTGACTTAGAAGTCCCAAATTGATGTTGCATAATTGTATAGGGATTAACAAAAAAATACTTAGATCACGAGTGATTATTAACTCCCCTGTTGGCGAACAGACAAAAGAATTTTTTTTCAGTCAGAGCTTTCCTCTTCAACAGGAGTATGAGTTTTTGTTAGCCTAAGGTTGCTAGTGGCCTTTTCCTACTCAGTTATCCCTTGTACAGTGTGATCTTACTGACTTCAGGGTAAGATAATTACAGTCTTCTCTCTGCCCTTTTCAGGATTAGATGTATTTCGTAGGATGAGGCTTATAACCTGAAATTTCCTTTTTGCTCAAACTGGCACTCGGTGTGTAGGTGACTGCAATTATTGTTGCTTGTTATTGGAGGCTACTGACACTGTCAGAGTAGTTGTACTTTGAGAATTTAGAATACCTTTCTGCTGGAGAAGCTGAGATAGGGTGAAATGATAAAAATTAGGCCATGTTTGAAAGAACCTGCTGAAAAGGGTCCCCCTCTTGAGAGCAGTTACACATTTAGATGGCAATGGTGTCTTATATTCCTGCTTACCATCTTGATTCTAGATTTCTATATTTCAGTTAGGTTTTGAGTTATTTGTAAGGGTATGCTGTGGTGTTTCTGTGACTAGCTATGTGAGCTGGATGGCCAGGAGGTGTAGAAAGGTGAGGTGTTCTGGCTTGATACTGTTTTAGTTACAACTCACTTGTGCAGTGTTGCTGTCCAGGATCGACCTCATTTATTTTAAACCCATAGAACAGGTATTTTGAGTACCAGAAGGAGCCATGCAGTAAGATAATTTCAGGTCCTGTGTAATACAAAGCAGCTGAGGAAACCTGTGAAAACTAGCAGTACTGGAATGTGCAACTTAAAAAGACTTCTAAGCTTGAGCTAGACTTCAGGGAATACGGGATATCCTGTAGTAAATTGTTTCAGTTAATTATTGATTATTCATTCATGTCAAAAAACAAAGGGAGGAGGAACAGGACCATTTCTTAAAATGAAGCATGTGTCTAAGTACTTTGCTGTATTGGAGCCAATTGCTGTGACTTGTGACTGGTAAGTAACTCAGGCCTCTATCTTGCTCAAGTAGGGTGCTGAATTAATTATACCTGCAAAAGGATTCCTTCAGTACTTTGTAGGGTACTGATGAAAGATTTAGTATACTAAATCTACTGAGAATATAAATAAAGACAGCTCTGAACAATTTGAAATGTAATCGTTCTTATAGCTTCATCTATCTTAATGTGCAGAGCCAGCCAAAATGACAATAATCTGTAATGCTACCTTGCAAGCATTAGTAGCAGAACACCTTGGCTTTGTTAGGACTAAATTTAGGTGCGTACTTAATAAGGAAGAGGGAAGTCATGGCCTTATTCCTGCAAAAACACTGCAAAAAGTAATGGTTTTCCATAAAAAAGTCACCATACTCAAATATTAATGTTCCTTGAGTTTATTTTTCACGAGGCACACTTTAAATAGCTTTCATTAAGAATTTAGAAGCATATAAAGATAGACAATCTCTTGATGAAAGGAGAGAATCCCTTAGAAAAGCAGAGCAAGCAATATCACCCCAGCTGTCCTCCAAAAACATAAATAAAAAGCTAATTAAGCAAGTAAAGATGATGAATGTCAGGACACAAGGGGGAATGTTTTGTAGGTGGTGACTCAGAAATTTTGAAAAAGCATGTTCTCCCTGTCCTCCCCCTGCTTTTCAAAATGCGAGCTATGTATTCAGATGATAAAAGCCAATCACTTTGTGAGAAGGTTGTGTTTTGTTGTTTGATTTTTTTGTTTGGTTGGGTTTTTTTAATCCTAGGAAGATAAAAGTCGTCCTTTTGTCGCATCCAGTCCCACCAATGGCTTGGAGTCAGTTAAAGAAGGTTGGGTCTCCCAGAATCCTTATGATACCCATTATGGTGACACTCACTTTTATAACTACAGCAGTGACTGCTGGAACTGGACAGTTTATCCCAAAACGCGTTTTGCTTCAGAATATGGATTTCAATCCTGGCCTTCCTTCAGTACAATCAAAAAGGTAAGGGTGGGTTTCCGTATGTTACTGTCACTTCTGCTCTGATTTAGTGAGGTCAATGAGTCTCTTCCCAACAGACTACAGCACCTGAACAGTAATTGGGATAATACTTTGGTAGATGTGATATGGCAGAGGTCAGATAGAGGTGTGTGCTGATGTGGAGGGAGGGGTTGAAACTGGACTGTTTCCCTCAGGGTTTGATATATTTACCTTGATGTTGCAAGGGGAACCAAGTTTAGATGAGAGACTATTATGATACTATTAATTTTAATATTAATTCTATTTAATCTATAGCTTAGTAATGATTGCCTAACATCTGTTTCTTTTTGCTATGTCTATGTTTTAGAAATAGAAAAAACACGACAATTTTGTTGAATTCCAAAATGTATTGAATTTTATAATTTTTACCAATTTCTTTTACTTAAAGAGACAAATTGCTTATGTATGGCATTAGGAGGATTTAGTTTTGTCTCCTGTTAAGATAGAACATACAATAGCTTAATTTATTTATCCAGTTGAAGCAGAGGCATATCATGCTGTTTGTCCATTTGTTCGGACAGATTAATATTGTATTGAGTTCAGAATGTTCCTTTCAGTTTATCAGGCAAAGTATATTATCTGAGACATAATCAGTACGCTCATCTATATTAATTGCAATGAAAAATATTCAATCCAACCTAAAAAGGAACAAATTTAAATATAATTTAAATAAAAAGATTTTTATAGAGATTGTAATTATAATGAAAGCTTGACAATAATAACTGCATGAGCTATGCTGCACTGTTGTCCTTAGTTGAAAAAAGCTGTTTTCACGATCACTTGTTTTCAGAGGCAGGTTTTGAAAATGTACACATTATTAGAATGTATAGTCATTCTAACTTCTGTAACTTATGCCTAAATGTGCTTGACTAAAGCACATTATTCCATCTTAATCTGGGGTGTTTCTGATTTGCTATGAATGCAAGCAAACCTCTGAGGTTCCTTGGCCAAAGTGACCCTTAGGACAAATAAGTTAAATGTCACTGAGTTCTTCTGGGTTCAACAGCAATGTCTGGTTTTGTTTATTTGCACAAGGAGTACAAGCAAAAGTTATTACTGATTCAAAATCCTTACATGACTGCATGAGGCACTGTAGAAATATACTACCAACTCTAAAGGTTTTGGATGATGTCAGCAGGCTGTAATGGATATCCTTTCCAGAATATCCCGTCAGTCATTAAATGCACTTTTTGCCTTTTCATTCTTATTTCTTACTTTTGTGGTTTTGTTTTGTTTTGTTTTTTAAAAAGATTTCCTCCACTGAGGACTGGTCCTATACCAGCAGTTTTTGTCACCATCGACAACACCATGAAGATGGCAATGATCAGATGCTCTGGCAGATTGGACTTCATTTTAAGCTTCCTCAGAGCACAGATCCCATAAAGAAGTTCAAAGATACAATTTACCTCACTCAGGTAACAGCAATGTCTTAGGTTTAAAGTAGCCGTTAATACTTGTTTCATTAGATACTGCCAGCAGTTAAAACCAGGCCTGTCCTGTTAGGTAGTGTTCAGTCATACAGAGTGTTTCTGCACTGAAGCATGGGAGAGTCCAGTTTAATTTGAAACTAGCTTGCCTCTCGTTTATTGGAGAGGGACTCCAGTTTTCATCATAGAAAGGCTGGAATACTTCTCAGGGAATTTCCCAGAAACTGGCTCAATTGAGAGAATCTCTGGTTGTGTGTGTTGCCTTGGCCCCTGTTCCCAGCTGGGCCCACGGATTAAGCTGGCTAGGGATGCAGGGCTGTGCTGGCCTTCCTTGGTACACCGTTATTCCTAGTGCTGCACTGTTCCTCCCTGTTCCACGGTAGGTATGGTTTGCTTTTCAGGTGGCCCCTGGAGGCTCACTGCTTTGTTTTTTGCCACAAGAAATATATACGCTTTTGAAACAAGACTGTTTCTAAAGAATACAGTTGTCTATGAATGAGGTTATTAATAGCTTTTATTTTGTTACGTATTCAGATATTGATATTTTAGACAATTATATTGCTTTTGAAATCTGTGGACTATTGCTCTTCATCTGCTCCTTTCTTTCTTTGTGATTTCTGTGTGACTTTTAAACAATGTTAAGTGACTCTTTAATGCTATTACGCAAGTTTAAAGTGCTGTTACTTTTTGTTGTGTTCCAGGAATTTCTGAAACACTCTTGATAGGAATGTATATTCACTAACTTTTTAATGTTTGAGAGCTGCTGTCAGCAGTTTATATAAAAACAAAACAGCTGGGGAACTTAGGCACTGATGACAAGGGAACAAGGATAGATCATGCTGTGAAATAGCAAACAGGGCTAAAACTTGAGCAAAAAAAAAAAAAAGCCTGAATCAAAAAGCCATGAGGGTTTCTGCAGGGTTCATTCTGTCAGGGTCTTACTAACAGGTTAAACAATTTAAGAATACCAAAATGAGGATAGCAAAAAGGACAAGGCCAAGTAAATTAGGCTCCAGTGGTTAACTAGATGTGTTAACTTTACCTTTTGAGCTGTCTTAAAGACTAACATTTTACTTTATTTGGAGATTTTTCTTTTAAAATCTCCTTAGCCTAGACATACACTTTGTGAAGAAAATAACAGACTGTTTGGCTTCTATTGTGAACTTGGCCAGTGAGAATTTCTGAAAAGTGTAATTTAAACACCAAGTGGGAAAGAAGTGGGAATGAAAGTGAAAAAAGGTTGTTCTTTCAGTGCACAATTTTGCCTGTATACTGGGGAATGTCTTATATGTTCTGATTTTAGGGATGTGGACATTATAGTGATGTATATTGAAGGTAGTGCAGCATTTGCATATGGTTATTTAAAAAGCCAGTAATCTACTTTAAATTGATTCTCCTTTCCATTGTCTTCCATTTGCCTTTCAAAGAACCCATCGCCCAGTGATCCTGGATGGAAGGCAGGAAGTGGCACCTCCAGCATTTCTCTAAAGATACTGCTTGTAAAGCTGTTGGGAGCTGCTGGGAATAGATCTCATGCAAGCAGAGCCCTACTGCAGTGCAGGCTTATATCAAGTTTAAAGTTATATGCTGTTGCTGTGAAATCAGTGTTATATGTTAACATACACAAGTGCTTTGAAAGGAAAGTGAAATACAAAATGCAATACACAAAAAATCCCTATTTTTTTTAATGTGTTTGTTGACCAAGGTGATGCAGGCTCAGTGTATAAAGACAGAAACCGAATTCTATCGCTTTAGTCAAAGTGAAATAATCAAGGGAGAAGGACACACAATGGGAGCTCTGTACTGGCAGCTCAATGACATTTGGCAGGCACCTTCGTGGGCTTCCTTGGGTAAGTTTTGTGAGTCTGGTAGAAAGCACCGTCAGTCTTGTTTTGTTTTCCTCATCTGAAAGTATCAAAATAAGAAGTAGGGCTCTGCTTTCTCTCTTGGACAACTGTGCCAACTTTGAACATGTTTCTGCCTGTTCTTTAGAAATGCTTTCCAAAAAAGTGTTTTTCAGGATCATCCTTATAGTCTGTGAAAGTCAAAGAAAGTAAAGAACAAAGCAATTCCTTTCCTATGGAAGTTTTGCTGTTTAAGTAAAGATTTAGTAGCTGACAGCTCTTACCCTTATTTTAGCAAGGTTTAGTTTAGAGAAGTTAAAATTATATGTAACTCCTCATTTCTTTTTTTTTTTTTTTTTTTCTCATTTAAGTAGTATTTTTATTTCTCCCAATGAAAAAACATAATTGAAGTGAGACAAAGTTGCATATGGCATGTTTATTAGCCTCCCTCTCAACTCTGCCATGGTGGGGTCCCATCTGGAGTACTGTGTCGAGTTCTGAGTTCCCCAGTTCAAGAAGGACAGGGAACTGCTGGAGAAGGTACAGCAGAGGATGATTAGGGGTCTAGAGGATCTCTCTTACGAGGAGAGGCTGAGGGACTCAGGTCTTTTTAGTCTAGAGAAGACTGAGAAGGTATTTGATCAATGCTTATAAGTACTTAAAGGGTGGGTATCAAGAGGATGGGGCCAGTCTTTTTTCAGTGGTGCCCAGTGACAGAACAAGAGGAAATGGGCATAAACTTGGACATAAAAAGTTCCATCTAAACATGAGGAGGAACATCTTTACTTTGAGGGTGTCAGAGCACTGGAATAAGCTGTCCAGAGAGGTGGTGGAGTCTCCATTGCTGGAGACACTCAAAGCCCACCTGGATATGTTCTTGTGCAACCTACTCTAGGTGGACCTCCTTTGGCAGGGGGTTGGACTAGGTGATCTCTAGAGGTCCCTTTCAACCTTACCTGGGATAAACTTTCAGTTAGTCTTGCTTTTCTTACATGGAGCTGGATCTTCCAGAAGCTGTGTGATATGTCATCCTGGATTCCCAGAGAAATTTTGCATTTTTTGCAAGCTTAATTATTCTAAAATTAGAAAGACAAATTCTTGTAAATTGGAAACTTCTAAGAAATTCTGTTCCTGTCCTAGAAATCACTGATTATATTTATTGGGTCAACTCTACAGGTGTGTGTATGTACCTAAGCCACCCTGGGTGAGAGTGGACAGAGAGTGCTAGTGGGATAGGAGGATAAGAAGAAGCACCTATGTGGAATTATGCTTTTCATATTCCCAACAAATTTGGTTGATTTTTATTCCCCCTGTCCCTCCCCATGATAAAATGATTGAAACCTCTCTCTTCAGTAGGCAGTAGTGCACTGTCAAAAAAACCCCTACAAAAACTCTGATCCTGTTCTGAGGAGGGTGAGAGTTAGTCTCTAAAGGCTAGCCATCTAGAACTCTTCTGTGGTCAGCTGGGAGAATGACGGTTATCTCCAGAGTGTGATTCATTGTGTCGGCTGTCTAGTAAGTGGGATGAGTTATCTTCTGCATGCTGAATTTGATTTTCATAGAACTTCATGACATCTCTCACCCAGTACAGCTTCTGAGAAGCTCTTCATAGGAGATGGTAACCACCTGAGATTTGGTGGCTAACAGCGTCGGGTGAGGTGAATCACAGTCTGTGACTAAGTATTCACTAACAAGATGTTCATGTACATGATCTCTCCTTATATATATATTTTCCTTTCAGATCACAAAAGTGCAGTAATTGGACATATAAAGAGATAAGTCACTTGGACAGTAAGAAATAGGAGGAATGTGTGTTATGAGGGAAATGACTTGGCTTTTTGTTGCAGACATATTTTTTTTCCAGAAGTCATTTTGAAATGGGGAAGCTGTTCTGTGGCAGCTGTATAGGACTTGGGTAGTCTCCTCCAATTTTAGTTATTTTTTACATATTCTGATTTTGGAAATCTTTCTGTGAGAATTTCACATGAAAAAATGACTGAACTAGAAAGAGCTAAGAGTTAGTGTAAACTTCTTGATCTGTCCTCAGAGCAGAATGCCATTTGGCCTTCCTTTAAAAACAAAATAATTGCCCTACCCTATTCTCCCCACTCTTTCTCTGAGAGGTGTTTGTCTCTCTCCCTTTTTTGTTTTCTTCTTTTCTTTTTTCTCTTTTCCCCACTGTTATCCATCCAAGCAAAGTAACTGCAACCAACAGAGGAAAACAGACCAGTAGAAGAAACAGGCTATTTTATTTAAATGTTAAGGCAACGATTCAACTATAATGCTCAATTTTCTGGACTTGCATTAGGAAATGGAGTGTCCCAGTGTTCATTTTTATGATTCTAGCAATGGCTGATGATTTTAGGCTTTAAGTCCCTAGAGAGAAAGAAATGTTTGGAAAATGTATCTTTACAAAGACAGGTGTATTGATAGATGAAGTGAACATGGAGACCATAAATGCCTTTTTAAGTACAGAGCTGATGTCATTGTATAAAATATATCAAATACTTGAATTATTCATATGTTGTTGGTTTACAGAAAAGAAGCTCAGCAGAGATACAGCTGTCCCTTTGTTTTGCTCTATTCCCTCAGTGGAATGAGGAAAGGTTTAATATTCATTTAATTAGGCAGTGTGGTAGAGGGATTTTTGAAATGCTAATGGCTGAAATTATGCAAAACTTCAGAGAAATTAGTTTTATTTGCACTTCAAAAACACATTTCTGCATCTTGTTACATCGCAGAGTAGTATCACCAATGAGCGCTTCTTATTTAAATCTGTTATTTCAGGGAGCCATGGAGGGGCTTACATAATTCCCCACACAATGTGGAAGTGTTTCTTCATGAAGTGGGGAGGGAAAAAGGTAGCAAATGTTTCTCCTGTTTAACTTAGTTTTAAGGTGTTTGCTTGGGATGGAATGAAAGGAGTGCAGCACTCCTGCAGTAGTACATCTGCCTTCAGCTCAGAACTACACAGCTTTCACCACAGCTGGCTTTTGCTTGTTAGCACCTAGTTGTGGAGCCAGTCGTGCCACTTGGAATGCTTTAGCATCTATGCAGCGTATTTTGGTGAAGAGCACTGTGATGCACGTGGCTATTTACCTCACTCCCACACAAGTGTCACCTTGAGATACCCAACTTGGTGTTCATGAGATTCCCTTGAACAGATAACTGGCTTTTATTGCAGGCTCAGTATTTAGAGCCCCGTGTGAGCTGAAACCACAGGCTATTAAGGGATATAATAGATCTGAATTCATGAGACTGAGGTGAGGAAAGACTAGCAGCGTGTTTCTCAGGTTGCCTTTAACGATGTGAAGTGCTTAATTTAAAATCTGTTTGAGGGAGAACTGTTCGTTCTCACTCCTGCTATCAGTGTAGAAGGCTTCAGGGAAGAGTCAGAAAAAAGGGTACTGGGGTCTCATTACAAACCTAATTTTAGTTTCCTATTCTGAAGTTTGATACCGCAGAGAATGCAGACCCTGTGTTATTAACAGGAAAAAAATGGAGATTTCTTTAAGAATTAAAAATTTAAAAATTGGATTTCTTTAAGAGTTCATTTAAACATGGGGAGAGGAAGAGAGAACCCCACCCTAAGGCTGTTTTAAATAATTTACTGTTCCCTTTGGGCTTTCATGTCTGTAGCAGGAAAGTTGAAGCCCAGAGATTTCTCATGATAGTTACCTGATCGCCAGAGTTTTTACATCCATTTTTGGGACAGGGGGACTATTTTATATGAACTTGGCTTTTTTTTTTAATCAAGAAATGTGACTCTAGTCTTAAAGAAATCAAGACAACAGATGAGCTGAAGAATTTGGCTATTTTTTTATCAGTGAATTTCAGTTTTCTGTGCTGTCTGGAGTTACTTTGACAAATGCATTAAGATCCTGTTGCTGGAAAAGCTCTCTTTGATCCAAAGTAAGCAGACTAGCAATGTTTGCAAACATCCTGGCACAATAGCTGTAGTAGTTGAGCCCTAGGATGAGTTTTGAAATGGTACAAACTTTTAAATGCGTTGTTTATTTGCTTTTGTTTTTTGGTTGGGTTTTTTTGTTCATTTGTTTTTCCCTGCAGAAGTGTAATGCCAAGTTTAGCCTGAGTTCTTTTCTCCACTGTACGGGTTGCTTGAGGATCTCTATATCTCCTCTTTCCCTCCAGTAACCACTGCAATGTGGTTATGTAAACCAGTTGGAAATCAAGGCACAGCAGAAATTGACAGTAGGGCCCATTCGAAGAGAAATGGGATTTCATATTAGAGTCAATAACAAAAACAGCTCTACTTCAATTGCATTATTAACTTCCATATTTAAGACAGTTGAAGCCTGCATTTTCTCCATGTAAATTAAGCTGAGGAAAAAATCCAAGTTGGCAGGCACTGAAACCTCAGCCCGTGCTGGGTAACTTGTCTGAGCTCGTGGTGGGCTCTGAGGCCTGCAGTGACAATTGAAATTCCTGAGAGTCTTGTGGCAGTCCTGAGGGCTTCAGAGAGTTCAGCCGCTTCCAAAGCCTCAGGTTAGGTGCAGGCCCATTTCCCATACAAGGCCTATTACTTTTATTTTTTGGATCAGATGCTGCTCCACAGTTTCCTCTGTTTCAGATAATCCATTCCCAATTCAAATGTCTTCTCAAGTTTCAAGACCCTGAAAAGTAATTTGTTAGCACTTCTTGTTTTGGCAGAATTCTCCTTTAGACTACCAACGTTTTCTGCCAGGAATTGTCCTTGGAATGCAAGAGCATGGCTTTGTTCATATACTGAACAACACCAAAATGCTACATTCTTAACTTTGTTGTCAGTCTGTTTTGAAGAAACTCAGCAGGCTCTCCTGAAGCTTTTGTTCAGACTTCATCTCTTCAGTTTGCTTCAGTGCTACTAACTTGAATACCACCTGGTCTTATATCACAGTTTAATTTTGTGGGGGTTTTCCAGCAGATACAACCTTTTTTATTTGTCTGTTCCCCAAGCTTGCTAGTTGTGATCTTGCTGAAACCAAGGTGATGTGCAAGGTGCTGAGCTGGAGCTAATGCACCTTCCACAGAATCATGGAATTGTCAGAGTTGGAAGGGACCTCTAGAGATCACCCAGTCCCACTCCCCTGCTAAAGCAGGATTGACCAGAGCACAGCACTCAGGACTGCATCCAGGTGGGTCTTGAAGATCCCCAGAGAAAGGAACTCCACAACCTCCCTGGGCAGCCTGTCCTAGGGCTCTGTCACCCTCACCAGAAAGTTTTTCCTCATATTTGAATGGAACTTCCTGTGTTCCGGCTTGTGCCCATTGCCCCTCGTCCTGTCACTGGGAACCACTGAAAAGAGCCCAGCTTCATCCTTCTTCAACCCACCCTTCAGATACTTGTAAGCATTAACAAGGTCTCCCCTCAGCCTTCTCTTCTCCAGGCTCAAGAATCTCAGCTCTCTCAGCTTTCGCTGTCCACAAAGCTCCTTCATGTCTGTTAAGTGCGGGCAGAGCATGTTCAGGTTTGTCTGTGAAAGCCACAAAACCACCCTTTAAAGACTACAATACTCTGGATGAAGTCCTTAATTATGAGATGTTTGAAAGAGCTAAGAGCTTTGTACAAGCATCAAAACACAGACAGGTAATTAGTTACAACAAAAAGATATTACTGGAAATTATTAATATTTTAAGCCTGTTGTATAAAACAAAGAGCCAGAAACAGGAATGAAACCCTTTGCTCTGCTCTCCTGAGGCCCCACCTGAAATGGTGTGTCCAGCTCTGGAGTCCTCGAGACAGGAAAGACGTTGGACCTATTGGAGCGTGTCCAGAACAGGGCCACAAAAATGATCAGGGATCTGGAGTGCCTCTCCTGTGAGGACAGTCTGACAGAGTTGAGGTTGTTCAGCCTGGAGAAGAGAAGGATCTGGGGAGATCTTGTTATGGCCTTTCAGTACCTAAAAGGGGCCTACGGGAAAGATGGGGACAAACTTTTTAGCAGGGCCTGTAGAGGTAATGGTTTGAAACTGAAAGAGGGCAGATTCAGACTAGATATGCAGACTAAATTTTTTACAATGAGAGTGGTGAAACACTGGAGCAAGTTGTCCAGAGAGGGGGTAGATGCCCCAACTGTGGAAACAGTCCAAGTCAGGTTGGATGGGGCTTTGAGCAATGTGACCTAGTTGAATATGTTCCTGCTCATTGGCAGGGGTGAGGCGGGGTGGCTAGATGACTTTCAAAGGTCCCGTCCAACCCAAGCTGTTCTGATTCTATGACACAGCATTTGATAGCTTTTCCAGTTGTAATGGCAGACTTTCAAAGTATTAAGAGTAATGAGGAGTAGCTTTCCATTAAAGAGGCAAAGCAAACTGATTGGCACATGTATACATCGCATGTGTGAACTCCCATAAAGTGTTGTCTCTGCATCTTGGCAAATTCTTTTTGCCTAACTCAGGGTTGTCTTTGGTTTGAGAACTTGAGGGTTTTCGTCTTCATTGCTACTGATGTTCCTCTAAGGAAGAACTGAAAGAGGAGGACTGAAAAGGGGGAAGAGAGCACTTAGAGTCTGACTTTTGGTGCTTACACAATTGTGTCTTTACAGTAGTGGTAGCTTATGGCAGTGCCACTGATGCTGGCCTGTTTGTCTGGATTCTCAACAACACAGCTCCAGCTGCTTCCTTAGTGTGTAGTCAAGTGTCATTTTAATTAATGTCACTTGTGTTTAAGGCTTTCTTTAACTGAATAACAGCATGGAATGATAGGACCAGCACTTAAAAAAGTGACCTTTTAAAGAAGCTCAAGGAAAAGCTTGAAAGTGCATCAAATTGCTTCCAGAGCAGTCTGAAAGAAAAGAAGAGTAACTAACATCAGACATTTTCTGCACTTGATAGTGCCGTAGCAGGACCAGAGAGAACAAGAAGGGATTATATGTCAAGGCAATCTTGGATTCAATCTGAATCTTTCTTCCTTTTAACCCTTTTCAGAGTATGGTGGTAAGTGGAAACTGCTTCATTATTTTGCCCGGAACTTCTTTGCACCACTGCTGCCTGTGGCCTATGAAGACAAAGGTGTGTTGTACATTTATGGTGTCTCAGATCTTCATGTGGACCACAGGCTGACTCTGAGGGTAAGTGACCTCTCTCGCCACTCTTATATCCCTCCCACAAAAATGTGAGAAGCTGAAATGAGCACATCTTCATACAGACGAGCTTCACTAGGTCCATGCTCAAACACAATGGAGGTGCAATTCTGGTCTTTAATCTTCTGGGGGGCAATGCTGTCCTTTGTCATAGTGGTGTATACTGTTTCACAGAAGGAATTAATTGCCTTGCTTATAGCCGGGAGGTATAGGCCTGAAATTCAGTATTTTGTTGAAATCTTAAAGGGATTGATGGTTAAATAGAACAAAGTGTGAAAAATGGTACCTCGCTACTTGCCAAAACCATTCCCTGGGTGTTAGAAGTAGCTTAACTGATGAAGTCTGTGGGTGGGAGGAAGGATTGTACAATTGCTTACCAGTACTCAAACTACACTGCCTTGGGAAGAAGAACTAGATGATTTTCTCAAATATCAACAGAAATCTAGGTGTACTTTAATTGTAAGGTCACCTGTGCAATGTCACTATTTTACAGCTGATGCCTTAACTCTTTTCTGATAATGCTGTAGGAACCGGTAGGATTTCTTAGGTGGCATTTGGGCTGCTGAGTTGTCCTGTAAGACACAGTCTTGTTTTTCAGTTAGTTACTTTTTGTTTCTGATAATCATATGGCGACCAGATCCCACATAAATTTAGGGGCTCTTTTCCTCTGTGCCATGCAATTCCTGACGTAAAGGGCATCTCATGTGAAAAGGCTGGGAAGGATTGAAAAATAGACCTAGAGACTTGAAATGACTCAATGCAATTTTGGAACTAGTAATATGAGTATGCCAGTTCCCGGTTCACTGCTCTGGTGGGCTGCTGTGGATTTTCAGATTTATCAGGTTACTTATACACAGTAATACATAGCATAGAAAACGGTTGCGATTTCTGGGTAGTCAGTACTTAGAGTAGGACTGTACTTAATGAAATTCTTTATTTCTGGTCTGAGTTATTGTAATAGCCTTAAATTCAGATCTTCTGATAATGTCAAGGAAACATTGGCAGCCAAGTAGTTCCGGTGAATACTGTATTTTGCAATTTTAGAAAATTTGGAATGTAAACCTTTTGAAAGGAGTTAAGATCTGTTCCTGACTGCAATCCCCTGTTAACCCTGCCAAGGTCAAAAATAACCTAAAATTTATGAAGAGATAGAATGCTGTAATTCCCATTAAGTGCCTGTCTTCCAAATGGTGCTTTGGGGTTGTGTGTTTTGGGGTAGGTTTATTTTTTTTATTATTTGGTTTTGTTTTGTTTTAAAATAAGGGTGCATTCACAATGCATGTGTGATCTCTGGGAATGTATTTTACTATATTAATATAACTTCCATAATCCCTTTTAAAATGATGCAGCTTCCTTCTGTGGTTGTGCAGAAGTTGTAGATCACCCAGTTGGGTTACATCAGATAACACTGAGCAATCCCCAAAAAATCCTTTGTTTGTCTTTTTTTAATCAGGGAGGGGAAGAAAAAGAATTAACAAATTAGTTGCTTACTAATTCCATTTCCCAGCACTTCCTTGGCAGGATTTGGCACCCCCCCGCTTTTTCTCAAGGAGCCTGGAGAAAACAAAAAGCCTTGTAGATCAAGAACAATAACAGATCCAGACTGTTTGAAACAGACTTCTTGTTAGGTTTGCATAATGCTCTAATTAATTATTATGCTATATGGATTGTTTAGGCCTTAGTGGAGCTTCTTCCAAGGTCTGTCTGAAGAACATCTCTTACAGTGAGCAATCTGAAACTTAGTGTGCTGGGCTGTTTTCGCAGGTGTATCTTTTTGGCTAAACTTTGTACTCTCTCAACATGCTCAATAGGTCATTGCCCACGCCTGGAGTTCTTTGGAGCCTGTATGTACCCTCACCAAAGATGGTGTGATTGCTAAAGCACAAAGTGCTGTCCCAATCTACAAGGAGCCCATAAATGACTTTCTGGAAAGATGCAGAAATTGTACCAGGAAAAGCTGCGTTATTACTTTCTGTCTTGTGGGAGAAGGTGGGCTCCAGAGCCCTACGAACCATCACTTCCTTTCATCACTGAAGGATGCTGTAGGATTACAGAAGTCCCAACTTAGTGTAAGCATCAGTCATGCTAAATTACTGTGTTGTGCTTTGCTAATCTTACTGGCCTGAGTTGTTTGCCTGCTGTGCAGTGTCTAATCCCACTCTTCTTTCTCCTTAGCTGTTGCAATTCTAGCTCCTATGTTGAGTTCAAAATCAGATATTTTTTTTTGGTACTACTTATATGCATATCTAAATAAGACTTGTGGTTTGGTTTGGGGCTTTTCTTGTTCGGGCTTTGTTTTAAATAATGAAGTCTCCGTTTCATTTGACTGTCTTTGACCTGGCTGCAGCACTGTTGCTCCTTTCATTCCTTTTGTCCCTAGAGAGCAAATAGCATCCTGGCAAGTGTTGTGCCTTGCAGACAGAGCTGTATGTCAGTGTCAAGGTGATGGTAGTTCAGTTGAGTGTGGAGTGTGTTACTGTTGGCAGATTTCTTCTTGAAGAGCTCAAGCTCCCGGATCAGTGTACCGTTGCTAATACGCAATATTGCATGCTGCTTTTCTCCATCTCCAAATCCCTGCCCTCCAGCTAAGGGTTCTAATTTGCATAATATTGTTTTTTTCTTAATATCTGGCAAGTGTGTCAGTTTTCTGAACAGGCACAGAAAGCATCAGTGGTGAATAACGTTATCATTTAGTCCCCTTGCTGCTTTTCCCTAGATTTCTCCTGCTCCCAGCAAGTGTGCTCTGTATGTAGAGATCAAGCATGCCCTCTGTGTGTGTGTGCATGTGCACACACGTTTTGTTGAGCCTCGCTTCTTAGCATGTAAATCTGACTGCAAAATTCTTAATCAGCAAATTAGCAGGATGGGGACCCCTGGATTCTCACATTTGGCTTCTGAACTGCAGCTTTGCTCTTTGGAGCTGAAGCAGACAAGGGGGGAACAGAGATTTTTAATCTCTTTGAATCTGGACCAGCATAACTGCTTGATAGAAAAATAAAGAAAAAAGTAGGCAAGATTTTCCCCCCTTATCTCTTTCATGGCAGCATGTCCTGCCTCCTGAGTACACAACAGAAACAAATCAACTGGATTTTATTCTATTTTTCAGCTGGCGGCACAGTCTGGAATCTGAGTCATGCTGGGGGTTTTTTTGTGGATGACATCATCAATAATAAAAGCTCTGTAACTGGAGCATCGCTGGGAAATTTCACTCCTTTTCCCATGGCTGTGTTGTTTCCACAGTACTAATAAGGACAGCCAGCAAGGATAAATGCAAAATGGTTATTTTAAGAAAGTATGAGGCTGTGATTTAAAAAATTACTCTGTTTTGTAAGAAGCTGGTGCTTCTATACATAGTGACTGATAAACTGACTAGACTTTCAAATACATAACTAATCAAAGTGCTGCTCTTCATAGCATTGCTTTTAAAATCCATGAAGACTTCTGTGTTCTTCAGAAACACAAACTGTGAAGGATGTATGCTTTTTCTTAAAATGAATAGTGGTGTTTTTATTTCAAGCAGGACATGATTTCTGCACTTAATGTAATTTTCCTGCTTTTTATGAATAGTTATTTGGCATTTGAAAATAATGTAGCGTAATATTTCATGATGGTCAATGGGGAGCACTGCATGAAAATGCATCCTGGTTATTCTTTTAAGTGTCTCTGAGATTAACTACAGGTAGAACTGAATATAGACCATTATACCTTGCTCTGATATTTCACAAGGTAGCTGCTTTCTGAATGTAGTGCAAGGGCTTCGCCGCTGTGTTCTGTTAAGACGAGGCGGCCTCCTGTGTGACTGATTCTCACCATCGTTTGCTCCTGTGTATCTCTATGACCTGTGTAATGGCAAGGGCAGCTACTTCAGTAACTGTGAATTTATAGGTTGAGTGAGGTGTGTTGGTGAAAGGACAAATCTCTTCTGCTGCAATAAGTACAGGATACTAGTACTGCATATGAGTAAGATTGCCATTCATTCAGTTATTTTCAGAAGAAGATGGTAGAATGATAACACCTCATGGCATTTTAGTACAATCTGTAGGATTCTATAGGAAAGCTATATAACATTTGCAGTTTTTGCATGATTCTTACACATGGAATCTGTTGGTTTGACCTTTTGTTCCAAAAGAACGTTAATTTTGATCAAATGTGGATGTTTAGTCTGCTTTGCTGACATGCAGGTCTTTCCCAGTTTGAGTGTAACTGGGTTCTTTTTTACTGTGTATGTGTTCTTTTATTTTTAAAACTTTTTTTATTTCTCTTCCAGGCTTCTGTATCCCAACAGGATGATGTTTATATATTTGTTCTTCAAACCACTGCAATCGCTCCTTTTGTTTCTCTGGATGTAGGGAGCATAAAAGGCAGATTTAGTGATAATGGTTTCCTCATGACTGAAAAGAAGAAAGTGGTTGTGTTTTATCCTTGGGAACCTACCAGTGTTGAAGAACTAGAAAAGTCACTAACTTTGACCTCTCTGGTGGACGTCGTCTGAGGATACTTCGTTTCCTTCTAGATAAGGAGTGAGAAAGGAGGAGGGGTAAAAATGAGAAGAATTTGAAGTGACTGGAGAACATACTCTCTATTCCTGTCATGTGTGAATTTTAACTGCTGGTTCAATGTAAAGATACCAAGAGCAAAGCTTGCATATGACGTATGTGGTGTATTGAAATTAAGGCTTTCTTGGGTAATGAGAAAAATAGTCCCGTTTATAAAATAGGAGGGGTAAGTGGGTGCAAGAGAGCTAGTCTAAGTTCTCCAGCTCACACGAGGTAGTGGTGATGAATTCATCTGAAGAGGCAACACAAATACGTACCTCTAGACTACGGTTGTAAAAATCTGTGTTTTCTACAGTTTCTCTATGCTGTAAGTGGAAATTCATCATAGGATAACAGCAAAGTGTGCTGGGGGCAAGGGAGAAGGGCAGAGAGTGAAGCTGGGACCACTTCCACAGGTATGTGCCACTGAATTTGGTGCCCTATCTACACCCATCTGCCAGGAGAGCACTAGTCCTACCCTTTCACATGCAGCTGTTGCTCCATCAGGTATCCTGCCTGCCTCCTGCAAGGTAGGCTTACCAGCAGATGTGAAACCTGGGCTGTCTAGTCAGACATCAGGCAGATTTGTTCCTCCTGCTGAAAGGGAAATTGAGCATGACGCTTGCTTTTTTATTCTCTCTTTCCATGCAATGTGAGTGATAACCTTGAGAGCTCTGCCTCTGACTTTGACTATTTGCAGAGAGCTGCAGGTGCAGCTGTAAACCTTTGCTTTGTGTGGGATCCCGCATAATGTAGAATAATATGAGATATGTCTGGCTGTGGGGAAAAGGAATGAGGAGAGGAGTCAACCAAAGGTGCAAAGAGAAAGGAGGCAGCACAGAAAAGAAACAGCCATGTGAGAGGACCACAGGTACAAGTGACTGCTACTTCTCCACTAGATGCATGGTGCGGGGGCTGCTGGTCTCACCTGGGCACTGCCATGCAGCTGTTCTGTTACTTCCTGGCATTTCTCATAAGTGGCCCTGTGCTTCACATCGATCCTCCTCTTTCCAACAAAGGAAAACCTCAACATCTTAATTTTCTTTGTGTGTGGGTTCCCCATAGAAGACGCTGTTCACACATGATTAGATCTGGTGGCACATTGTGCTCCTTAGCCCATACAAGGTAATGGTGCTTTACCTTCCGTTCTAAGTAAGTTGCTCTTAAAATGTCGAGGTTTCCTGCAGAAATGTTAGCTCACTTTGATGTTTGGTACAAAGATAATAAGCTTGCTGCAGCATGAGGGGGGCTGCTGTAGCCTGTGGAGCTGGAAGCCTGGGAGTTTGGCTGTCAGGAAATCCAGGCCACTGCTCTGTGCCAAGTTGCTAAACATTGGGCCTGTCTGTAAGGTAGTGACTGAAATCCAGCTGCAATCTTGCTGGGGTTCTGCAAGGATCCTCTCACAGCCCAAGCAAGTATTAATTTTCTTGCAAAACATCTGGCAGTGCCAGCACTTTACGGTGGGTGTTTCAACAATCTTTACTAGAGGTGTCCTCCTTCAGTGTAAAAGCACCACGTGCGTGATGCTTGCTGGTGGCGCTGGAGGTCTGGAGCACACGTGGGGAGAGTGGATGCGTGTTCCATGGGTCAGAGAACTAGGAATTTGGGATTGTTTTCTTGCAGCGAGCACAGTTTTAACAAGCAAAGAGATGAACATGTTGGCTGATGCTCAGCAGTCTCTGGTGCTTGACTTATGTGTTACCAAAACTGATGCAGTCCTGATCAAGAGGAAAAACTTAAAGATGAAAGGGAAATGATAAATGGGAGTTGCTTACAAATGCTTTATTAGGTCACCAAAACAACCAGCTACAGTTGCATAGGAGGGCTTTTCTGACTCAAAACTTGTCCTAGTTGAAAGAAAACATGAAAGCAATCAAAATATCTATGTCTGTGTGACAATGTTTTTAGGTTATTTAAATAGGGAAAATTATAGTAATGAATAAAACTTAACAGTTAGAAAATGTAGACATTGATAAAGCAATCTACAAGTTATGTGTGAGGTACCCTGGGCCAACAATAAGAGAAGAATCCTTCAGTTTTTTCAGTGTCCCCAAATCAAAGTGGAGTCAAAGCAGCAACAGAGTCAGTGTAAGGTAAGGATGAAAAAATGTGGACAAAATATGGAATAAATACAATGAACAAATATTGCTGCGGTGTATTAGGAAAGGGGCAGGTTGGTTGATGTCTTCCTCTTACGCTGATGTAGAAGTGTCTCTTCTAGCAACACCTAGATAGTCTTCTTGATTCTCTTGGAATCAGGTAATTCTGTCAAACTGTTATTTATTTAACACTACTAAGTCCTGTTTTGAAATTCTATCTGAAGGTCAATGCTATTTATCCATCGTGCATTTCAGAATATGAATGATGTTTCAGAGATGTAGAAAAGAGCTTTTGGGTTGCTAGAAGCCATAATCTATGAATTTGGATACCTATGACCTTCTTTAGTCTGTCACAAATTTTAGGCAAAATTATGAAAGCAATGGTGTGGTATCTGATAAATAGTTGCTGAGCTACTGCATCAGTTGATGCCTGTCTGCACTGCTACCCAGAAAAGCATTCTTGTATAAAACATGTTGAGGTTTTGGTGTTGGCTTGTGGGGCTTTTTTGGTTGATTATGTTGTTTTGTTTTGTTTCCTGTTGCTTTCTGCAGTTTCCGGACTGGCATAAGAAAGGTTCAGACAATTTTTAAATTATTGTTATTTTTGAAGGTCAGAAGCTCCCGAAAGAGTGGCTCTATTCTTTCTCCCTGGAAAGCTTTAATTCGGTACCGAGTGCTGTTCTGAAAGATTAGCAATTGCTTAAGCCAAATGCTTGCGCTCAGCATTTTATGGGGGAGGTTCACTTCCATCATTGTCTTAATATTCTTACCCTGTTCTTTTGGTTTCCTGGTGTTGTAGTAGGTGTGTATTTATAGATGCTGTTTTCTTTTCTTCCCTGGGCAGTGGTGGCTGTAAGGTGTACCTTGGGTAACTGTTTCCCCTTGGTACTTTTGCTGTTACAGACTGTGCTACACTTGGTTACGTTGCTCTGCCTTTGTCTCAGGTCAGGGCACAGACAAGAATGCAAGAGTGAAGAGGTCTCCCAGAACTCCCAGGGACACCCGTCTGTAGCCCTGTGAGCTCTGTTGCAGCCTCCCGGCAGCACCTGTATTGCCAGTTGTATCTGGGCTGGGAATCGGCAACAGGAGCATCAGGAAGAGCATCTGGTAAGTGTCATGGTACTTGTCCTCAGTGTCATTAAGTTATTGGTGGCAACAGCAGAGCAGCGTGGCCTCATCAGTATGCTTGCAATGTGTTGTTCAGGGGATCACGGGGTTTGTTTATGCTGATGGTCTTTGTTTGCTTCTGGGCTCCCTCTGGGCTGTTCCCCACAGATGGCCAAAGCAGCAGAGTTCCCCTCAGCAGGAGCCATGGCAAATGCCCTTCCAGAACAGAACTTGAGAGCAGGTTTTGGAAGAAAGCTGAATGACACTGGCTAATTCATTGTCCTAAAACTGGGCTCTGGCACAGCCGTGACTCTGAACCCATCCAGGACCCGTAGAGACCATTTTGAGCTTTAGAGGGCACCTCTTTGGTTGTACTTTCTGCCACATGGGGAAGACTTATTGTTCTCCCACTTACTGGAGCACTTCCTTGGAAGCTTTTCCAAGTTCTTCTACATCTGTTCCAGGAAAGCAGCATGTACAAATACATCTAAAGTTCTTCTCTAAGTAAGTGTTTGTAGCTGTGAAGCTTTGTCAGTCTGTTGTTACTTGCTGCTTGCATAACTCAGGGCCTCTCTTGTTAAATAGACTGAAACGGAGCTGCTGCAAGGGAAGAAGCTGCCAGGCTGCCTTTTAAAGCACCTGAGTAGATGGGGTCTAGGGAGGTGTCCCACCGTTCGCTGCATGGTCACTAACCTAATGAATGGCTGTTATGCAGCATTTGCTCATGAAGTGCTTAAGGAAATACAGTCCCAGGTGTCTTCCGCTGGTTTAAGAGCAGAGCTGGTCAGAAATAAGGCTAAAAGGTGTCAATTGACACCCAGGATGCCCTGGTGACCTGCAGGGCTCTAAAATCATAGAGCAGTTTGTGTTGGAAGGGACCTTAAAGATCATGTAGTTCCAACCCCCCTGCCATGGGCAGGGACACCTCTCACTACAGCAGGTTGCTCAGAGCCCCAGCCAGCCTGGCCTTGAACACTTCCAGGGATGGGACAAGGGGCAGTTCTAGAAGTGTCAGGAAGTCTCTGCCAGCCCCTGAGCTGTGCTGGAAACTCTGTGGCAGCAGAAGGTGCATTTGACTCCATCAGCAGCTCTGCTAAAGCTTAAAAAGCTCCCCCGTCCCCAGAATATGAGAACCTTTGCCTGTTTCTTTTTTATGCTGAAATGCAAAGGTAACACTGGACAAGTACATTAATGAAACAAAACATTCACGTACCTTTGACACTGCATATGTAGGTTATACATACAGCAACAGAAGGAAAGAATGGCATTTTTCCTATTACACATCTTATTTTTCTGGAAGTAATTAACAGACTTAATAATTCAGCTGGATATAAAATTATTTCACAAGGGGTTTTGTTCATTAGTAATTGTTTATTTCATTACAGCAAATACTGTCTCTAAATGTAACAATTCTCAAGGTTTACCTTGATTCATTTTCTCAGGCATCACACTGTAGTTACTGAAGTCTGAGCTGAGCCCAGGAGTGCACTGTCAGTTACTGTCTTTGTGCCAAGAAGATCAGCTACAAGTGAGTGACAATGGTATAATTCTGCTTAGTCCTTTTTTATCATGAAACCTGGTATCTGTTCTTGGTAGCACCAACACCTGTAACTAGTACGCTCACCATCCCAGAATTACCATGCAGAAGAAGAAATGCTACTCAGGAACACAGTTATTAGTTCTTCTTCGGGCTCTCTAGAAACTCCTCTGTCTCCTCCTAGTTTTGCTGAGATGCAAAACAGTTGGTTTCAGTGTAAATGATTCTCTGCTGCCATAATTCTGAGAACAGAACTAAGAGACCATGAATCAGCACAGACAAAGCACAGCTGCTCAGCAGAGCTGATGTTTCTGGTCTCCCACCATAGAAGAGATTTAAACTCAAGAAAACTGCAACCCTTTATTTATTTCAGTACTTGGAAAGCACTTGTATCAATACCTAAATCTTTAATAACTACTTGAAAGATATGTAAAAATTACAAGTGTAGACAAGAGATTCCATTTTGGATTTTTATTATAAAAGTAAAGTAAAATAAAAATAGGCATTTAAAAAGCACATTTTTTTAAAAGGAACAGATATAAAAAAACTATTTACAAATAGGAGAATGCCAAAATTGGATTTTTTTTTTAATAAGAGGCACCAAAGTTAAGTTTAAATACACTATTTGAAATATACAAGATTTTTTTTTCTTAGGATTCTCTTTTCTCTCTGTCATTGTCATTAATGATTTTTCTTTGCCAACCACTCTGAGCTTTTTTCACGCAAGTGTGCTGCAAGAATTATTAAGAGAGCAGCTAGAAACTGTATTTTCTGATTGTTCTGTGTGCCTTACCTCTTTTTATTAGGTAAGCTGGCATTATGCATTGACAAGGAGTGACTTTCATCTATAACAGAAAATCCTTGCAAACCAGAGAAGCTCCATCCGTCATTCCCGGTGTGCAGCCCTGCGCATCGCTGCGGCAGCAGAGCCCTGGCTGCTGTGTATGGCTTGTAAGTGAATAACATGAAACAGGCCTGAGGAAGGAGGCGAGGGGTTGGGAGCCGCATGCTGGAGTCCTGTTTGTTCAGTGTGTGTGGTTCCTCTAGCGCATGCTTTGGGTTCTGAATTCACTTCCCTCTGGCCGGGATGACACCGATATCATTTGAAATGTCGTGTTTGTTCCTGCGTGTTGTTAATTGGATATTACTAGTTGGCTATGTAGCTGCTTGGCACTGAACTTTCATGTCCACAGCCCAGGGCCATTTTGCTAAGTGTTACTGATGACTTGCTGTTCAAAGAGTCTGAATAAGTGAAGCTCAGTTTGCGGAAGGAGGTCTCCACACCGCTGTCACACATGCTTTCGGTGTCTTGAAATTTGCTGTTATAAAGCTCACCTGAGGGAGAGAGAAACGGGAAATATATTATCATTTGTGTCGCTTCAGTAATGCTGCTTTCAGAAGAGTCTAAGGAATGCAAACCAATAGGTTAAAGCTCTTCTGTGGGAAAATAACTCTAACTTTAGATATTGTAATACAAAAAGCTGTGCTGAATGTTTTCAGTTGACCAAAGCACGTGATCTGCTGCACTCTGGCAGAGATCAGCTGCACTGGGCGATGGGATGAGAAGCCCGCTGCTCTGCTGCGACCGCTGCTGGCACTGCACTAGGCAGGACTCTGCTCAAGCGTGGCAGTAGCCGGGCAAAAGGTTCTCTGGTTCTCAAGGTTCCTAGGCTCTGCACAAGTACACAGGTCCAGAATGAGGCTTCTAAAACTTTCTTGTGTTATTATTTCACTTACAGATTTGTTTTTGAGACAAATACTTGAATAATTTTCATCTAGTAAGTGAGCCTGACATATGAAGATGTCAGCAGCAGCTGCCACCTGTGCAAGATCCAGAAAAGGAGCATCTGAATTGAAGGTATGATGTGTCAGCATATTGGAGTTCAGTATTATTTTTCTAAAAAAGCATCATTCTGTAAATTGTGATACAGTCCATTTGTGTTGCAGAGCAGCAGAACCCCTCTTACCCCTCAAGATTAATCTAAAGAGGCAACATGTGTACAGACACATTTTGAATAGGTGTGAAGGTTCATTCCATGACTAGAGAGTAAACTGGCAATGTCAGACCAGTTCCAGTTAGTTACTGTGGAGTTTCTCTTTTCAGAAATATCTACAGTATTTTCACACAGGGTGTAAATTTCCACATACGGGGTGTTGGCAGCACTACCAGTTTGAACAGGGCATCAGGAAAAACCAAAGTTTTTTGTTACTTGCCATGGCCAGGCAGTGACATCCCTTATGACTTAGGGCATTCTCACAACCGCTGGGTTGCTGTTAGTAGAGTCCCCTGCCCAAAACCACCCTGGGACCTCCATCCTTGAAGGTGCTCAAAACTCAACTGAACATGACACGGGCAACCTGATGTAATGCTGTATTTGCCCTGCCCTGAGGTGGTAGTTGGACAGCACGAACTGCTGGAGGTCCCTTGTAACCTAAACCACCCCTGATTTCTCTGCCTAAAGAACACTGGGTCATTTTGGAATGCCAAACACTATGGAATGAAAAGTATAATCCCAAAGTTTTAGTGAGAAGTTTATGAACTCAAAACATTTTCGTTTATGCAGATATAGAGCAGGGGTGTGTGCGTGCAAAGAAAGCCCCTCGAAAGGTAATGGCACTTGTACAGGCCTGGGAGATCATGGCCTAACTGATCTTTTGAAACTTACCCGCAGTACATCCAAGGAGTTACCATGAGTAAGTGGCAGAAAAGGGAGGCAGTATAATCAGTACTGGGCTACTGACTCAAGTGGTCCATTTTCCCCCTCTTTTCTAAGCATCGTAAAAGTCTACAACAAGAAAGTTGTGCTGCAGCAAAATATTTCTGAAATGGGTGAGCAGCCTGGGCATTGTGTGCAAGAAATGATACAATCTATCAGCAGCCCAAGGCGGAGGGGGGAAGAATCAAAACAATGTGTTAAACACAGCTCTGGATGTTTTGCTGTCAATGTTACCTGTCTCTCCGTTTGCAAAGGTGGGTGGTGATGATGATGATGGAAGCACTTTTGCTGTCTTGTCCTCTAGGTGAGATGGGCTTTGTGAGATAGACAGTGCTTTCTGGATGATGTCAATGGCTTCTGTGTGTTCCATCTCTCTTAAAGCAGCAATCAACTCTTGAACCGTGCCACCAGAAACCTAAGAGAGAAGACATCAGATGCTCACCATCATCCAAGCTGGCTACAACCAAAGGGCTGCCCTGTCCACCACACAGGAGAACAACGTTCTCTACATGTCTAACTTGCTCCAGCCACATTACCTCATAGTTATCTAGCAGAGTTTTTGACGGGAAAGGGCTCAGCCTGAAGGCATTATTAAGTATGCCAAGACCCAGTTTTTGTGCTAGAGTGGACCAGTTCTTGCTTGGATCGGGCAGTTCCAATAGTTTGTAAAGCTGCATCTTGGAACTCTCATTCAGCTGTCTCAGATGTCCTGGGGAACAGAGAAGTATGTTAGTTTTATTATTTATAGAAATCATGCACCAGTTCACTTCTAAGCAGAAAAAAAAAAGCCCAATTAAATAGTATTTTAGTGTCCACCAATCCCAGTGTGTACCAATATATTGCTGTAACAATGAAAATATACTCCTTTGTGTCCTTGCGACCTACCTCTTGACAGAGTCATGCAAATCCTATGACTGAGTGGGTGGGAGGGGACCGCTTTTCCCTCCCCATTTCAGTTACAATCTATTGCAGGGCGATAGCTTCTGCCAGTACACTTTCTGCACTCAGTTACTAAAGGGATCTTGTCAAGTCTCCTTTATAGATGTTACCTTGTGTCAGTGCATCCTCCAAAACCACTGCTGACGTGTAGGGTTTGCCGTTTAATATGTCGTACACCTACGGGAATACATTAAAGGCAGTATTTAGCAGAAACCTTGTTAGTATCCGGTATTTTGACAAGACTCAGTAGTATTGTATAAAACCTAATTCCAGCTGTAAATGAGCATTTTTTTTCTGTCCCAGGATCATTATAACTAAAGGCACTGTAGAGGACTTGTGCAAAGCTTGAGGGAGAAATCCTGACAAGTTAATCCCTCTTGTCCTTTTTCTGTGTCATCTGGCAACTATTTACGAGATACAGAGGAAGGCTTTGGGGCAGCAGCTCAGTAAGGAGTTACTGCCTGTCTGCAACTAGTCATTTGAAACAAAACCTGGGTTAGATTTTCACCTAAGGCTAGAACCACTACCCAGCTCCATGTGATTAAAGATGCTGATTGCTTCTACCTTATACTCACACCAACCCAACAGCACATGATCAGCTACTAAAGCACGGACCACACAGCCTGGTCCCTGTTTGGGGGGGACAGAGGAGTGCATTTTCCCTGTACAAGAAGTCTGGAATTCTGAAGAACGTGCAGCAAAAACCCAATAGAGAGTGTTCTCTGAACACGGCCCTTCAAACAACAGCTGCCCAATCAGCTAAATGCTTTTCCATCTGTGCAGACTACAGTGCAACTGTTTAAGTGCCTGGGCATTCCTGCTCAGCAGAAGTAGTCTGAAAGTGGAGCTTTCTTCCAACGCTATTTCATGGTGGGGTGGCCGTGGCTGATTTAGTTTAATTTTTGATGGTAAATTAGTAGCTTGTCAACATTGGAATAACTGTGGATGCAGTGAAAAGAGCTGGCTGAGAGAGCTGAACTATCATTTATTATTAAAAAAAAAAAAAGAGAAAAAAACAGCCCACATACCTCTGAGTTGGCTGCCATATCCAGTGGTGTTGTTCCAGGCACAATCCCTTCATCTTCATCTTCTTTCACATCATCTACATCAAACAACGGCTCAAAGTTCTCAACATGAGGGTTTGCACCTGGAAAATAAGTGTGCAAAAAATCTCCTAAGAAAAGTCTTCAAGTTGCTTTTCAACAACATTTAAAATAAGTGTTCCAAGTTGCGAATGGCAAATCTGCGAACTTAGCTACTTGAACTAAATTACATTTGATACTAAGTCAGGAAATCTTTTTTATCAACTAAAGTTAAATGCTGTCACATCGCTATATAATGCTATGTTTTGTTATAAAGAGGGAAAAAAACAACCAGCAGAATGTCAGGGGCCAAAGAAAGAGCTATGACTGCATCAAATGCCTTCCAGTCCCATTCTTGGGTCACAGAGTGGGGCAGGTATCTGAAGCAGTGGTGAGCTGCTGCTTCTCACAGTGTCAGAGAAAGTGGGGCTATTATTAAAAGACCAAGCACACAGCCAGAGCACCGAGAGGCCTGGATTTCTGTTTCAAAAGAGAACTATCAGGTCTAAATACAATTGAAAAAATGTTCCAATAAATATCTAAAGCTAACTCTTCCACAGGGATACGAAATAGGAGTCACTAACAAGATCGTGTTTCAGTGACCTATTTTTTTTGGTTTTGTTTTTAAAGCAGTACAGCACTTATCCCAACTATTTAACAAGGTCTCTTCTCTGCTTCTTCAGCTATAAAAAACTACAAAAGAAATACTCAAAAAACTTCCAAGAGTGCTCAAGAGATTTTTTTCTTGATTAACAGAATTCGCTTTTTTAGCCATTAGATGGAGCTAAAGAGTAGCACAGCACCCGAAAGTAGGACTTCCCTGAGGAAAACCACACCTTCACGCTTTTAACATCTGATTTCTGCTTGTTAAACAAGTTCACTGGTGCATTGCTTTCTGCTTGCAGCCTTCTAACCTGAACTATCACCGTGAAAGAAGACTCTCCAACAAACATCTATTTTCATACCTGCTGCTTTGAGAACTGCTGCCAGTTTTGTAGAGCCCCTTCCAGCCGCTATGTGAAGAGGAGTTGTCCCATCGTATGTAGTGCTGTCCACATCCGCATCACCCTAAGTTTTTATTGAACAACAAAAGGAAAAGCGCTACTTGTCTACACAATATAACTGCAGAGACTCATATCTGCATAAACATTGCTACTGTGCAAATAAGCACCATTCCATGCCCGGTTTGCATTAAAATGATAATCTTTGCCTGGGAAGAAGGTATTGGAAAGTCACTCCAAGTGTCTGCATGTAGGAACAGCTGGTGGTTGTGTGCTCCAGTGCTACAGCAGGAGGCAGAGCATATACACCCAAACGGGTCAGGTAGCTAACAGCCACTCTGCATCCCGTGTAACAGTTCTGCCATCTGATTCCCCGCAGCATTTGGTGCCGAACGGGCGTGCACACAAGTCTGCCCTTCAGGAGAGCAGGCAGGCTGCTGGCACGTTTGTACACAGATACCCAGGAAAGCTACCACAGCCAGCTGTGCATGTGTAAGATTAAGAACACTAGGATCAAGGTGTTAAAGAGATGAGACAAATATTTATAGATATATGCAACTGTGTCTCTATGCATATCTGTATGTACATTCCACTTCACACAGATGAAATGATCAACTTGTTCGTGAGCAGTTCTGTTGGCTGCCAGGATTACTTAGTGCAAGTTAAACCCAGCATATACACACAGGCCAGGGCCACAAACTGTAAATTCCTCAGTTTTGGCAAAAGGTTCACCAGCAGTGCAAGAGCAATCAATGCTGATTAACATTAGTGATAATTTGGCCATTATACCAATTTAAGTAATGAAGTCAATAAAGAGGAAGAACCCCTGTCTTTGGTTCGTCTGAGGCACTTGAGGATTTTCAAGACTTTTAAAATACGTAAGTGCAAAGACCTGGGAGAAAGAAATTCTGCCCTTACCTCAAGCAAGAGGCAGCCTGCCAAAGGGATGTTCTCTTGTTCAACAGCTAAATGCAATGCAGTTCGTCCAGATTTTTGTTCCTGAGCGTTGACGTTGACTCCAGCAGCAATGAGCAGTTTGAGGCAGGACATGCTATTTGCCATCACCACCATGTGAATCGCACTGAGACCTACACACAAAAACCACCGTCCACCATGTGCATTAATATTTGAAACATATGGAAATATCAGAATAATGAGTTATGAAGTGCATCTCTGAGAATTGTAAAATGAGTGAGAGTTACTGTAGTTATCTGAGCAGAAGTGACTTATTTTTGTGTGCTTGTACAATAAAAGATGGTGTTAAAAAAAATGTTCTTTGTGCATAAATTGGAACTAGTTGTGTTCTTGTGTGAGACAAAGCCATGCATGAAAAAAAAAATAAATCAGCAGATTACAAGGTGACACAGATTGCAGGAACTAAAGAGCTCACCTAGAGCATCTCTTTGCCTCAAAGCAGACCAGCCTTAAGATCTGTATCTCCTACTGAACAAGCAGGTACCCTGCACTGGCCCCACCTGCTACTAGAAACAGACTGGGGAATAATTAGTGTATTTTAGTGTCACCTCCTGTAAGGTCACACTGCCCTATCACCTCAAGATCACCCACACCAGCTCACAAAAGAGAATTAATAAAAGCAAACAAACCAACCCCTCTCTCTGAGGAAGTTAACACAGTTTTTTTGATTCCCATAATGACATTTTTAGGTCAAACATTTTACAATCTACCAGAGCAGGAATACTAAGTTCAAATCACCTGTTCCACTGAAAAATGGGAGAACTGTGTCTTCGTGGTTATTTTATAGGCTCTACTTCTTTATTGTCACAAAGTACCAGATAGGAAACTTGACACTGGTGCAGAAATTATTTCTGAGGGGATTTCATTCACTAGAAAGGAGGAAACATTTTCTTCTGGGGTGACTTTTTTAAAAAAAGCAGTGCTTGCATAAGGTATCTCAGGAGGAACACACTCCTTGCAATTTTGTGAGATGAAAAAGAATATACAATAACAATAATTCAAATCCATACTGCGTCATGTAGCATTGCCAATTTTGTCTGTGTAAACAGAGAACCTACATGTCCGTGTTCTCTCATCTGCGACTGCAGGCATGTAAAAGCCAAGGACAGCACGTGCAAAATGGGGAAAGATGCTACCAGGTCTGTATTTACTTGTGTAAAAACACCGTGTTGGCAGGAATTGAGGTGTGCTTGTCTGGTGTAAAAGTGTAAAATACAGCCATTATCTTTCCATACCTTCACCATTGCAAAGGTCAACCATCAGAGAAATCTTCTTATGCTTGAGGAGTAGACTCAAAATCTTGTCGTCTCCTTCAGAAGCAGCTAAATGCAAGACAGAATTACCATGGCGATCCAGAAGGCTGACATCTGCTCCAGCCTTCAGCAGGTCTTCTACCACCTCTGCCTGCTTTGTGATTACTGCCAGGTGCAAGGGGGTCTAGAGATGACAGAAGTAAGCCATGAGAAGAAAAGCAACAGTTACATCACTTCTACAGAGACCTCAAACCCATAAAAGCTCCTGGTGCAAGAAGATGTTACCCCACTTCAAGCTAAGAGAAATTAAAAGCTTGTCTATGTGTGCATTTTTTTCTACTGCATACCACAAACAGGGTTTCTGCTTACTGGAAACATAAGCTGCCTGCAAGGCAGTGTCAGCAGCTGGACTTAAGGAGGAACACAGATGTTGCCAACCCTGTAAGCCAGGGAACTGACCTGGATATTTGAGCATTGAGGTGCAAGGGACGTGGGAAATGAGGTAAGCCCTGTGCCCCCAAGGCAGGTAACCCTGCCTCCAGATGCCCCACAGCCAAGTTCATGCCACAGAGGGAGCTGCACTTCCCAGGGCCTGCCCAAACCTGCTCTTGGCACTGAATTATGCTCTAATTTTGCTGCTGAATAGGGGGTTTGCAGCCATGGACTTAGGATTTCCTTACCCTCCAAAATAACTCTGCACAGAAAAGATGAAAATCTGGTTGTTCTGTGCATTTGTCAAAGCGCAGAACAACTGTGCATTTACACGGGGTGTCTCCAACTGCCTGACTCTGTTTGCATCATCTCCATTTATATGCAGACACCTGCAGCACTGAGAGGCTCTCAGGCCAAGAGGTTTTCAGTATTTCCAAAGGTCAATTGTACACTGCATATTTGAGTCTTGCCAGAGAACAGTATCACATAGAACATACTCAAAATACATGTATTTAAACAGTATGCATTCCGATAAGATTTGGGAAATCATATCTCCAGCATTAAAATAATCTAAAAACGCCTAAGATTCCATCTTCATATCACTACCATTATGTTAACAAGAGACTATAAAAAAGACTAATTCCAGCTCTGTACAATAAGATTGTGTTTGTCAATACATTCGTCAACATATTTGCAATTAATTACTGAATCTATAGGATGCACGTGCCATTCAGCTTTCAGAATACCTGTACAGAAGGAAAATTCTAGCCCAAGCCCAAACTCCCTCCCACCACTGGCTTAATGTTTAAGTTGACGGTAGGCAGAGCTATAGAAGTCCTGGTAGTTAAGAGATTTATTTCTCATGTGGAGCACAGCTTTGCCTCCTGATCCTGTTAAATGGAGGGCACAGAATTCAATTCAGAATCTTCTGCTTCCTTACATCAGCCTCCACATTTCAAACTTGCTTTATGTAAGTATACAAATGAAATGTGAAAGAACAAAAAAGTTAAAATAAACCCTCTGGGACTACCTCTGTGGAATAAAATCCTGCCTTTTCTGTTCACAGCTGAAGAAATGACACAAATGTTCTGGTTACCTTTGGGACAACTGAATGGTGCACACAACTGAAAAGGGATTCTTTTCCAGGCAGGTTTCCACAGCTCTTTTTAAAGCCTCTCTAAGTTACAGCACAAAAATCTCAGACTCTGTCATAGATGAAGTGGAGGAGACACAATTGTGCCTGGCAGCTAGGAGTTCTTTTCCTACTAAATAAAAGATGGGCTTTTTCTTCTCTTGCTGTAATGTGAATCTAGAAATGAAAGGAAAATTTTGGTGCTCATGTGATGGGCATAAATACCATTTGGGCTATAGGAAAGGCATAGTTTGTTACAGCTTCAGATAACTGATGCTGCTGCCTCATGATCCCAAGTTATTCTACGTTAGAAAGGTCAGAAGAGCCCAGAGCTGCCACACTGTCATGCACACCGCTGGTTTAATAACAGAGAAACCAAATAATGAAGACAAACTGAAGAATTTCCTATTTTTGACCTGTTCTATGAGTAACACATCGAGACATTTCTGTTAACATCAAAGAGTCATGAACTAAACCAGTGAAAACAGGCTCTTGCTTTTCCATCACCTTACAATATATCATGGTGTTTCTAAACTTGTTTGCACTACAGTATGGCTCGTTCCAATGAACAGGAGAAAAATAAGAGGGTGGTAAATTCTGTAATTTCTCTTTTGCTGACTGAACAATCAACGACACTTACCCCACCTCAATGGCCTACCTGATAAAGGTCGTTCCTCATGTTTATGATGTCATTGTAATTCAAATCCGGTATCACTTTCAAGAGGTTTCTCACCAGCTCAGTATGAAGGTGGATAATTGCTAAATGAAGGACACTGAAACAAAGTAAAAACAGAGGAACAAATTCATACACTATGTTCAAATTTCAGGTTTTGCTGTACATCTGAGTGAATTCTAACTGATATAAACACTTGACTATTAGAGGTCATGATTTCAGCACTGATTATCAGCACCTAAAATGAGCCCCAACATTAAAAAAAACTAGTCAGAAGGTAACTGTGTGTAGCCCTTCAATCACAAAAGCAGACTCAGGATGGATTTTGCTGCTCCTGAGCATAACTTTACTGCTAGTCTAATAAACACAAACTTTGTAGCACAAAATAATTGTTTCAGAACTTGTTTGAAGTCCCCAGATTCATAGCTGCTTTTTTTTTTCATGTTTTGAATTACACAGCAGATGAACACCTCTTACTGTCAAACCTTCCTGCTAGAATTTCCACAGGCCTCTCTGCCACCAAAACAGATTTTCCCTTGGGGGTTTCCCCAGCTCTGTGGGTTTTTCCTTTCTTCGTTTTCAAACAGAAAGATGACTAAGGACTCTGGCCTAGTGACTAACAGCCACAGGATTTGCAGCAGTGGCCAGAGACATCATGCCAAAGGAAAAACCTGTTGTGGGACACAAGTCACTCTGCACAGCAAGACATGCCACCACTTCAGCCAGGTTAATGCAACAGCCTTTCCCGTGCTCTTCTCCAGAGCCAGGGCCTTCACCACCAGCCAGAGCAGTTGCACTTGCAAAACAACACCAAGAAAAAAAGTAGGCTGTGAATCTCATCACCCCTCTGCAATGGACCTGGGGTTGTCTTGTTCCCTTGAGACTTCATTTCAGAGCCATGCCCTTTGTTATGAAACAAACCTTGCTGAGCTCTCCCTTAACAGATGTTGCCCAACTTCCAGACTCACCTTATTCTTACATATCGCGACAGACACACAACATCAACACTAGACATGTAAGTGTGTTTGTTATGCTGCTCCAGAAATACCTGAATATACTCAGATCTACACTTTCATCAGGAAAATAAAAAGAAGTTTCTTGCCATTGGGGGCGTACAGTCATCTTGAAATTGAGACTGAAAGCATTCAAAACCAGAAGGTATTTTAAGAAGAGAAAAAGGCTTAAGCCTCTTTAAAGGCTCTTTTTTTCTTTTTTTCAGTTTTTGCCATGTGATTTTAATAATTAAATTAAAAATTAGGGAAATTGATTTATGAATTTTGCATGTTTTTATTTCTTATTTATACAGCTTCTGCAAGCGAGCTAGAAGACAGTCACCAAAATTTTGTTTTTTTAAAAAGCTGCAGAGTAATTTGGATGTATTACGTGCTCACAGACTAAAATACATTCCAGGAGAATGGCAGTGTGAGTTTGAGCCTCACATATTTGCACGTACTTCTTGACTCAGGAAGAAAACAACTACTTACCATCATTCTGAGAAGTATTTTGACTTTGTTGAAATGCTCTGCAAATCCAAATCTGAGGGGTACTGTATTGATATTTAAATGCAGGCCCCATGTGCTCAGTATTCCACTAGCCCCTGGTCTTTTTTTGTTTGTTTTTTTCTTTTTTTCTTTTTTTTTTCTTGGTAAAACACAGAAGCTGTATTGTCCAAAGCGTGAGCAGATTTTATTGCAGGCTCCTGCCTCACTCATATTGCTGCTTCCTCAAAGCAGACATTAGGTTGCCAACTGGAAAGCAGAGCAGTAAAGTAACTCTCTTTGACTTTGCAGTCCTTAGTGTTTGCTGTTTTATCAGTAATCTGAAACCTCTTTTCACTGTGAAAGCGGAGTGAAAGCAATAGCCTCTCACAGAGTAATCAAACAGCAAGACAGTGCATTTCAGTCACTTGTAATTTTCCATCTAGCTGGACACTTTAAGGCTTCCATGTCTTCTACTGTACAAAATACTGCAATTTAAGGAAACAAAGTGTTTGCACAGGGCCTGCCCAAAGCCTGCCAGCTAAAAAGTGAGGATGTGATGTCACTTGCTTACTCAAGAGATTTATCTTTGAGTGCGTTCAGAGCCACTTTTGCAGAATTTGCTTTTAAATAAGTACTAATCATTAGTTCCTCACTGTATTTTATTCTCTGAGTCCCACAGAGTCCGCATAGCTGTAGAGGAACAAAATGGATTACTCCTCCAGCTCACATTATTGAAGGACTGGTAAGTGAGTATTAGCAGCCAAATCTGCCACAAACATCTGTACAACCTCCTGGAAGACAACAGTACAGTAGAGATGTAAGCTAGAGCAAAATGCTGTCTTCTGGGAAGAACTTGGTGTCAGTGGGAGAAAAGCAGGAAGAACCCTCCAGCTGCTGTATCTGTGTCTCCCAGTGCATCTGCAACTTAAAAGCTTCCTATGAACACTTAAGGAGTTGCATGGAATGAAAAGCAGGGCAGAATGAAAAGCAGGGTGCTCTCTGCCAGCACAAAGCTGAGGATCCCCATCAACTGTTCACAGTCCTTCATACTCAGTCAAGATTTTAAGTAAAAAAAGACAAACTCCCAACAAGCTCAACATACCCTCAATGACCAGATTGCTTTCTGACGGGTACCAAGATTGATGAACTTTGTGGTGCAAATGCAACAGAAATGTCTGAATTGCAGCTGTACCCTCCCAAAGAGCACAAAGCAGAGCGGTATATTAGAGCAGGGCTGCATTGCGTGACTGGCGCACAAACAAGGGACAGAACAAACTGACTACCCCATTCTGCCATCAGAAACATGACAAAAGGCCAACTTACTTGTCTCCGTTATCATCCTGGACAACAGTGAGATGGCGCTGAACAGCCAACAGCATCTTCACATCTCCAGTTACAGCATAATCAAAGAGTGCGTTGCAGTGACGCTTAGCAAGCTGCATGGCCTTCTCCAGGAACAGACCATCTGCAACATCAAGTTTTGTTTCATCAGTTTGATTGTCCTCCTTGCAACAACACCTTCTCTTGGCAGGCATTTGTGCTGCCAAAGAAATACAAAGTGCAGACCATGAAGGATTATTTACTGATTCACTGAGACAGGTTGCTAATTACTCCTGTGAGGTAAGGATAGGGATAACGAGTCTCTTAGAGGAAAAACTAGGTGCATACTGAGGATTCAGGCAGCAGGAATTCTGAGAACAATCAAACTCTGGAAGTCACCTTCAGTTTGTGTGGCACCAAATTAATTGCATTAAAATGCACTTGTGTGTAATGAGACAAAAGGAGCAGGAACTTTGCTTAGATACAAGTGACATCTAAGGCCTCTTGTCCATAGAGCACTTGTAAGAACCTCCCATGCAGTTCTGAGTAGTTTAGTCTTGAGGAAACTGAGGCACAAGAAGCCTAAGTGACCTGCCAAATATTGCACAGAAACAAAGAGGCTATGGAATAAATGCTGGGCTTTGTGCCTGCCCGCCCCTCCGACTCGAACCATGCAGTCTCTCCTGCTTTACAGCAGCAGCACAGAGAGCCTGTTCACCTGTTTAATGCATTCCAGTGTTTACAGCGCTTAATGTTGTAGTATCCTGACTTTAGATTTATAAAATGTACAACCACTGAGATTTCAAAAAGCAGAATTTATCATGGTGGGGTGGCAAAAGGGAGAAAGGGGATGCAAGAAACTCATTTGTGGGAGAAAGTCAATCTAGCTGCTCTGTCAGTATCTTTGTGGTTCTGTATCAGCAAGAAGCTAGCGAAAATGAAAGAGATGAACTTTCAAACCACAGCTGTCATTCTGGGAAGCAGTATCATCTGAAACTAGTCTGTACTTTGAAAAGTTTCACATTTCTATAAAACCTTGTACGGTTAGAAATTACTAACAGCAAACAAATATAACAGACTTTATCATTTAAAGCACACATAGGGAGAGAATACCCAGGATTTCCACCTACATAAGCCCAGGAATTTAGACTGGATCAGAAGTATATCCCTGATAAACATGAATACATCATTTCTGTAAGGCTAAGACTTACTCAGCTATCCATGGAGCTTATTGTTTGAGCCAATACACCACTGTTGTTCCTATACTATATGTCCAGGCTGATACATTTGTATTTGCTATTTATCTCCTAACACTGAGTAACAGTATTAGATGGACATTATGTTCAGGATATATATCCAGGATAAAGGGTGTTCCCAGAGCCTGTTCTTCTGCGCCTACTCCTAATATAACCCAGAACTTGAAATTGCCTCTTTTCATGCCATTAGAATAGATAATGAAAAGGAGCATTCAGCTTCCTGCCTACAATGCTCCTTACTCAAAAACTAGGTCTACAATTCAGGCCCCTCCTTAGCAGCTGGTAAATGGACATAATTATTTCTTTGTATATCAGCAAAAGACTTTGCTCTCTAAATCCTTTGTGGAATTGATCACAACCAGAACTACAAACAGCAAGTTCTTCAGCTTTTCTCAGGAGCACCATCTGTTTCTCAGATCGCAAGAAAGTACACCTTGGAGGTTTATACAACCACAGCTCAGCTACTGCACAACCTGCTTTCCCAAGCCACAGTTTCTAGTGCTGTTAATAGCAAGTATCACACAGTACTGACACACGCCGGACAATACGCCCTGTCCCTGACCAAGGAGGGAACAACAAAAGTAGCCTGGATTACACTGCACTTGGTAAAAGCCAAGAGAAAAAATTCCTTCCTGCTCAAGTCCTACCACTACCATGTCTCTCTAGCCCAGCTGTTGGGTTTTTTAATTTTACAAGAAGTGTGATCGCATCAAATCTTTTAAAAAACAATCCAGGAAAAGGAAGTCTAAATGCCTGGGAAAGAGTGATTTGTAGTCTTCTTATATTTTACAACTCTACTGCTAAACCGTTTCTATTGACTGCTCTTGCCTTTCTTCCCCATTCTTCACCAAGTTGATGGTAAGACTTCGCTACCCAACAGGGTTACTTTACTGTGTGTTTGTCATGTGGGAATGCTAGAATTGCAGGGAAGAACCACTGCAATAGTCACAACCAACTCAGTTTACTTGCCCATTAAAGCCTATGAAGTATCAAAAGTCATGTCAACTGCTGAATTGTACACCATGTGCCTTCACTGCTTTCAGTGTTCCTTATACATGCTTAATGTAAAGCAGTGTTAAATGCACCCAGCTACCTCTTGCGTGACAAGCAGCAGCTCAGTTGCCCAGTGCCAGTACAAAGGTGGAAGATTATCCACAGAACCATGTATGGGGTGGGAGCTTAGATTTGGGGGGAATGGAATCCTTTCCATTTCCTCCAGGAGGCATTGTGGTATTATGAAAACAGAAAGCAGACGTTTACGGAGTTTCCAGGCTTTTAACAGCAGCTTTGCCCATACTGCAGCTTGATCTACACTAAATACAATTACTTGTTCACTTACCCTGCCACCTGAAATCTGCTTCATTTACTTCTGTTTTACAGGAAGAAGCATCCTCCTCATTATCACCAGAGGTTCTTCTGCACTCATTCCTCTCCACAGTTACCACTTTCACATCATGTTTCATGTCCCGTTTGTCACTTTGTTTATCGGAGCTCTTCCTGTCTTGTTCAGATGTGCTATTTGACAGTCCTTCAAACAAAAATTAGTATAATTAGTGTCCAATGCTGTTGTTTTTTTATGCAAGTGCTAAAGCTCAACTAGCCAAATCCAAATCTTAAAGAACTCAAAACAAAAATTTACTTTGACATAGGTCTTATTAAATCCTCATGAATCATAATACTCCAGATGCCAATGCACATGGACAGTCGCAGTAATGTAACTTGCTCTAAAGTGATGTTTTTGACAGCCTCTACTTTTTTAAATATAAACATTTACATATAACAATAAATAAATCTCTGTTTTTATAGTATGAGAACATAAGTCTGAAGTATTCCCACGAAGTCTAGCAGAATTATTCAGAATTATTACTTTTGTTTTTCTGACAGCAAATTTAACCATGATACTTTGGAAATAACTACAGAGTATTCAACACGTACGTTTGAAATTATTTCCCTCTTTTAGAAAGTCAAGAATTCTCTTACCGTTAATTCAGCCTTTCCTATTGACTTTCATGTTATTTCTCTGGGCTACTGTGTAGTACTGGACTGTGGCAACAAAGGAAGGACCATCTCTGGTCTAGTCCTTGTGTCACCTGGAATCAGCATGTTCAAGCAAGCAAAGGGCTGTTGCTCAAAACATACACTGAACATTGAAGCACATGGAGGAGTTTTGGTGACTCTCAGGAATTAGCAGTAAAAAGGAGTATGTATACAGTTTGTTAAGGCAGACTTGGAAAGAACTGAAGAAATCCAGGGTGGCATAACCTACACAAATTCCCCTACTGCCAAAGGACCTAGAAAAGAGACTGATTTGAGGTAAAAAAATAGCCCTCAGCATGTATAGCTAGACCTGCATGATACTTCAGCTGATACCATAGAAGAAAATATAGATGGTCAAACTGAATTCAACTGCTGCAAGAACAACATTTTTACTGTTACCATGTTTCATTCCAGCATTGGACTTTGTTGTGCCAGAGTGGAAATGCATCCCTCCAAAAGCAGAGTATCCATAGGAAGGGTAACTGAACCCTAAAGAAAAGAAAAAGATTAAGAATTAGTAGAATTAATTCTTTAGCAATGAAAGCAGCACCTGGAAGAATACAAAGCCTAAAGAACTGAAACTCTGTTTTCTAAATAGTTCTGCTTTATTCAATCCAAATAAAAAAAATATTCCAGATTGAAGGTGAACTGCCCAACCACCCCTTCAAAAATCCAGAGAAATTCTAGATGGTTGGCTGGTGACGCTCCATATCCCAACATCCAGAAGACCACACAAATGTAGTATCCCTAGTTTGCTTTATCTAAAACTCAGCTGAGACTTCACAAGCTACCTCTATGCTTTTGAATCTTTCTGATTACAACAGATTTGTATTTTGGTGTTATGTAACAGATGTGCTAGTAGCAACGCATATAATAGTTTGAAAACCACTGCTCTAAAAAAAGGGTTGCAAAGGTATCGTGGTTCAGATAACATTTGCTGATCTATAGGTTTGTAATGCTCTGCTGCAAGAATCAAAGAAATGCTCTTATGATCCTGAATCTCAGATATGCTCTGGCTTCAACAGATGTAGCATAGTAAAAAATTTACTAAACAGTATCTCAAAAATTGTAATAGTTCTTTGCACTAACAGGGTTAATTTGCCAAATTCCACTCCTGGTCTCAGAAATAATTAAGAACTTGGGTAACTCTGAGCACCCAAGATGGTACTTAGCTGAGTTGTCTCATGAATTCCAGTGTCTTTGGGGCCCTAGAAAGCAACAAAGCTAAGGTATGATAGATTCCTGATCAGAATAAACATCTGTGCTGCTCTCAAAGTAGAACCCGTTCCTCTCTTCACCCAAAACTGCTGCCTTACCAGAGCCAGCACTGCCACCTCCCCCTCCATACATGCTGCCCCCTCCTGCGCCACTGCCTCCACCATAGCCATCGGAGAAGTTTGGCATGAGCTTCTGTCGTTTCCTTTGCACTTCTTCTTTATCTGGGTTAGAAGGAATAGATGGGATAAGGAGTCACTCTTACGGGTGGCCATGCACAAAACAGGATGAGCATACAGAAAGCATTACTAAAGTTTACTAGTTTATAAAGGAAAATGCAGAGTGCTGTACAAGTGTCAACTCTCTTCTGGCTCCAAGTAACAGAATAACTTTGTATGTAAGGGAGCAGTGAGAATTCCTGTGAGAAACAAGCTAGTGCCAAGTCCCCAGCCAGACCATCGCATCACTTGGGCCAGCACGGTCTCTTTCAGTTATGTCAGGTGCCTTGTGCTCAGACTGGGAGACAAATGTGCAGAGATTTCTTAGGAGGCTGAGAGTTTCCTTCAAAAGTGTTTCACGTACTTAGAGCCCTGGAAACCAATGGTCCCCAAATTCTTCTATGTGTAAGCCATATCATAAACCAGCACAAGTGCCTCAAACCACAAACTTGTTCAAGAAAATTTACTTTGGGAAATATAAGCACAGCCTCTTCCACTAAGCAAACCTACTTCTGAAATGAACCCTTATCAAAGGGTCAGCAAATCACAAGGCACTTTGATTTCCAACAGTGCGGAGTACCTGCAGTGCTCTTTGAATTTTTGCTTAAGGGTAAGGATGGCAAGAAATGGTGAAAATAACATTTACTTGACATGTTTTACATAAAATATCAGAAAACACACCCAAAGATAGTTTATTTTCAGGCAGGACATAACACTGTCAAACCATGCTGAGCAGTAGTAGGAAAAAAAAAAAACCTGAACATTTTGTAGTCTAAGCACAAAATAATACTTAGGCCCCCTGAAAGCAATACACAAAGACTTAAAAGAAATATCTCAGTGACTGGGGAAAGTGAGAATGTCATGACAAGAGCTGCAAAAATAGGGAAACAAACATTACAGGGGTTAAAATCCAGTAGAACTGTTGAGGAAAGAACAAAATATCCTTTGTTCATTAAATGATCTAATAGTTTTGAACAGCCACATGACAAAAAAGTTCCATGCACAGGCACATCAGTCAGTGCATCCAATGAGGCAGCTGAATACACAAAACAGTACACTGAAAAGTACAGGTGCATTATTTCCAGACATACATGATCTGTACGTAGGTATACATGCACGCACCAGGCATACTCACACTGACCAGGAGAGACAACTCTAAAGAGCAATCTAGTCAGAGAAACAAACAAAAAAATCCACATACACGTGTCTAAGTTTGTGCGAACACTTTCAGTAACAGTTCAAAAAGCAGTCCCTGAATGGTAGTTTCATGATTAGGTTGTGTAAGGGATCCAAAAATTCACATAATAACATTGAATTAATTTTAGTCCCTTAAGAGATGCATAGAAGAAGTCTGCCTCAAATCTGGTAACTTTGCTCTGGAGTTGTCCGCTTCACTTTCCATAAAACTTGCGCAAGAGATTCCCAAAATCACTACCAATAAAAAACCCTCTAGAAACTTTGGAATTTTTTGTGACTGCATGCTTTCTGCTATTTTATTATAACAGGTGTACAGTAGGTTGACTTGGCCATCAACTGCCAGCCCTCTCTACTCAGCTGTCCTCGGTTCATTATCGCTCATGCACACATATTTTAGAAATTTTAACAGGGCATTGATTTCAACACACCTCTACATTACACACAGAAAACATGCAAGATTAGCACATAATAGTGTAACCTTAGGCAGGTAAAGTGTTAAGCAGAAAAACTGTCTTAGCACAATGAAACACCAATTCTGACTTGGGCCTAAAGGCATTTCCATATCATTAGCATTACTGATATTTAAAGTCATGATTGCTGCTGCCATTCGTGGCAAACATTTCAAATATAGGCTTTAAAGGCCACAGATCTGTCAGTTAAACTTCTTTTCACTACCAACTTAGGAAGCAGGCATTATGACAACTATTCTACTTCTGCTAAGCAACTAACATTTTAACAAGTGAGATTGTAACGGCACAGGAAGTGCCTTGGGCTTTTTAACTAGTACAGGCAATTGGAAAACCCAAAAGCATCAGTGAAATTGCGAGGTGAGATGGAAAAAAGAAAAGAACCGCAAAATAAGTACTTTTTCCACCGGATACCAATCAATCTTTGGTTTACAGTTTCATCTGAAAGTACTGACAGTAAAACGTGCTCAGATGATTTTTCAGAAACTCAGAGGTAGAGAGTGCCATCTACTGTGCGGACAGGCAGGCATGCATGTGGGAAACCTGCAGGGAGTAAGCCTCACTGGTAAAAAACCTACTAACCCACTACAGAGCTACCACTTTTCCCATAAGCTCTGCACAAAACAAGGACGTAAATATCCTATTTTCTAAAAATAACAACTAAACAACAAATCCCTCATCCAGCAAGTCCTATCTTATTAAAAACGTTCCTAGGGACCCTGCAGTTTCTGTTTCCAACACATAAAACAGGTCTAATGAATTACCTTTGATTTCTGGATAGTAGAGAAAAGGCTTTGGTTCGCTTGTTTCTAGATCAGATTTCCGACGCAGTTGTACAAATACAGATGCTGGCTTTGTGATATTGACATCTCGGTACTTGGGTGTTTTGAACACAATAGCAAACTGTAAAGGAAACGATAAGCACATCTATCATGGAGCATAGCTTTTCACAACTTTGCTTTTACATTTGTTTTATTTTGTAGTAGCTGGTTCACAGGAGGCAAAAATTCTTAGCAAAAGGCTGCTAAAACAATAAAGTTCCATTTCAGTTTTTGATGGCACTTTTGAGTTTGAGCCCGAGAGTCTTTTGGGAAAAGACAGAACTGCCATGCAAAGTATCACCACACCACTTATGTTAGTACTGCACTGTTTGCCCCATCATTTAGCATCAATTCTGTGGCTTTCTCAGTGACAGCTTTTTATGTACTCTGTCCATGTACTCTGGTTTACACTGGTGCATGTTAAAGTAATGGGTCTATTTCCCAGTTTCCTCGCGCTGTACTCCTAACCTGCCTAGTTACCTTGGTTACGTAATGTGGGTCTTTAAAGAACAGTTAAGATTATATTATTAGGGAGTAACTAACAAAAGAAGAGGTTAGCATGGGATACAGATGCCTTCACCCCAATGGACTGATCATAACAGAATCCCAGTTTACATAGAAGAGAGGAGCATTAACAAATGACAAATGCTCTGTAACTTACCTGTCTATGTACATCTGTAGGAGAAAAGTCTCCAAAGCCTTCCCACATACCACCATTTTCATCTTCTTCATAGAAACGTATTTGAATATCATCTGCAAAGAGTGAAAAAACCACTCTTTGAGCCGTTTGTGCATTTGCTTAACCCTTGACTAAGTTTATTTCAGATAAAATCAACATGGTTATATTTTTGGCTGGGTGACAATATTACGTGAGTAACACATGAGCTATCTTTATTCATTTTATGAAAACATCGCAAATAACCCATTTTTTAACATCAATTTTAGATTAGCAATGACTTCACTGAAGTTGCTCTCTATTTACTGAGCAGTAAAAGGAGAACTAAGTACTCTACCTCTTCCTATTCTAGGGCTATAAAACATTCCAGAGGAGCCTTATTTGGAACAAACATTTAGGGAGGGGAGAACCTGAAGCATGAAACGTAGAAACCACCCTTTCTCCTCCAACAGTTTCAGTTCCAAAAACTGTAGCAAAACCTGAAGTGCCACAGTTAAAGTTCCGCTTGCTGCTGGCAGGGTGCCACTTGGGAGCTGCAGCTCAGAGAGGCAGCAGCATGTCAGCAGTGATCCCTCAGCCCCCACAAACACAACATGGGCCAGAAATGTGTGATTTGGCATCTGCTCCTCTAAACAAATTTACTTTCATTCCCTTTGTATTTATTTATTTATATTTTAAGGAGAAGCTGGGAAATATCACACTAGCATATTCCTTCCCCAGCACTCTTCTGAGAAAAAAATCAAAAAAGCCTATTCTCTCCAAGGTGACCGATGCAGGACAGGCTGTTGGAGCAGACAGCCTGCTTCCTCTCATCCACCACCTGCTCGTCTCAAGATTGTGAACCCACCACTTCCAGTCCTGCTGTCCTGCGTGCTCAAGTTCCTTCAGGGAGGAGGTTTACAAGAGCTATGAGGTCAGGGGAAACCCTAATCTGGTTGAGGGGAAACCCCACCTCAGGGCTTCCACTGAGTCAGACATTTATTTATTTATTTCGTGCACAAGAGTTTTGTTTCATCTCAGTCCTTCTGATAGCAGAAAGTATATATACTACTGAAGGAAAACGTTGGGTTTTTTTTCCTAGTCCTCTCTCTTTTCTAAGTGGTAGAAGAACATTAGCAAGAAAGAGGGATGAGAAAGGACAGCCTGTGTGAACACCAAACATCAATGTGATTTTAATAATGTGTGCAGGGACTGATTCCAAGCGGGTGAGAACAGGACACCCTCTCCACCATGCAATCTACACCTAGGTGTCCCAGATACTACCTATAGCTGAAAAACGCAAAGGATTTCCTTCACAATTTTTTTTTTTTTTGCTTTTTAGTTCAGGCCAAATACTACATTAACCACATTAACTATTACCTGCCTATCCAAAAACAAAGTGCCCAATCCTGACACATTTGTAGCCATTAGAAGAAATTACCAAAATGAGTTTGTGAGAATTATGTTACACCAAGTAATCTCTACCACTAATACATACATTAAAATGCAACTACCAGCAGCAGTGCTGAACACATTCAGTTCCTATCGGTGGCTAATAGAGAATGTTCATATTTACTCTTTATAACCAGAAACTTAATAATAAATCAGAAACTTTAGAATAATTCAGAGCAGATGCTAATGGAGTTGCCACCCACAAAAACAACCCAGAGCATGGGTAAGGGTAGAAATTTGAGAAGAACAAAGATGGTCCCATGGTCTCTATGGAGGCAACACAAGCTGAATTTGCTTGGCAATACACTATTTTTATTTATTAATTTTCTGGACTGCTGGTCTGACTTCCAGAAAGGCTGAGCGCTTACAAACCCTGCTGCACAATGCTAAGGCAGTACAGCAGGTTTCAGGTGTACTCCAGATGAACACCCTGGTGTGCCCCACAATACTCAGGACTCTTACCTTTCTGAACCTTGTCACAGAGAAGGTAAATCTCTTCCCCTCCTGTTACGCATCCTGCTGTTCTGTCCATTCTTACTATTTTTAAGTTGGAGGCGTTGGGAGCTTCTATTGAAAGGAAAAAAATAAAAACAAAACACTAACCTTCATAAGAGTTTCAGATTTCAAAAAACCACAACCATAACACACAGAAATGCAATAGAGAGAAAAGCCTCCAATACAGCCTACCTAAATCTATCTATGTGTTTTTTAAAATGAATAAATCAACAGGTTTTCATCTGAAAGGCATAACCTTGAATCCTCTTAAGTTTTGACTGAATGTGAACTATAAAATGAGGCACTGGCCATTCCACCACAATTACTGCATCAGTAAAGTAGCACAGCAGTGAACTGCATCCAGCACTTTACACCAGTGCTAACTTCATGACAAGAGGGCATTACAAAAGAACATAATTTTTTCTCCCTGCTTTCTTGACAGCGTGACACACCTGAGAGCTGCTCCCTGTGTCTCACTATTTGAACACAATATGCACTGCTCTACTTCACACTGTGGCTTACTTGAAAGCACTGTCAGTCCTTGGCCAACACACAGGACTGTGACCAAAAAGCCCACCTCCATTCCCTTAGTAAAGTCATCAACAGACATGTATTGGTCCTCAAGACAGAACTAGCATCTCATAAGTAAAAGTAGCTGTGATAGGCAGTTCTGCTACCAAAAGTTCTATCTGCTCTGTTGAAGGGCTTGAATCTTTCCTACGGAGATTATTAGAAAACAAAACAAAAGACGAGAAAAGTCCTTAGTTGGACACAAATTTTGAGGGTCAGATTCAGAAGAACAGGATAATTTTCAATTGTTTTTATATGTATGGGTTGATACACGCTCTACCTCTGTTGATGCTTTGTCCTCTTTCTCTTTGCTTTACAAATACTCTCCATCATTATGCAGGTGTGAGATATGAGTAATGAAAACAAATGGAATCTAAAATCATTTCTTCTGAAAATCACAATTCCTTAAAGACACTGCTTAGTAAATCAACTCAGTCATCAGATGAGAAGATTGTGTTTTCTCATCCAGAAAATGCAGGTCAACGCGTGCCATAAGAAGAGCAGATATCGTATTTTTTCACCCAGTGAATATATGCAGAACGGCTGTGCTACATCACTACATTCCCCAATTACTAGCAAGCAACAAACTATATTAGAACAGTTGCATTTAATACCTCCTCATCTAAACTTTATCCTTAAAAAGTGACGATACAGACATGACTATTGCACAAAGAAAAAAAAACGATACTTTTTCTGACTCATTACAGAATGACTATCAGTAAACACGGTAATCCACCCCTAAGGGAGGAAAACTGAGGCAGCAGAAAAGGTTCAGGTAAGATGAGTTAAGTAAATTCAAAAAGCACATAGGAAAATGTGAAACAAAAAGATTCACATAGTAAAATGGCAAATAGAGGGATGTAACAGAAGTATAAAACACTGATGGGTCTGAAGGAAATAGACTGAGGACTCTGGTCCACAACAAGGACAAGCAGATGGCCAGCAAAACTGAAAGGTGTCAAATTCTCAACAGGATTGAAGCCAAGTAATTTTTTTCCTCACATCTTGTGTGATGAAGGCTTTGTCACACAAAGCAACTGAAAACTGCAAAATTCAGACACTTCTTAAGAGTGTAACAAGAATTTACAAAATCCTTACAATAGAAGTGGCCGGATTAAACTTGCTAACAGCAAATTAAAATCTTCCTGTAGAGCTTACATCACTATTAAAAACCAGAACGATACCACGTGTGCCTGAACAGACATGGGGCCAATCATACATGGGCTACTTACTTGTTATTTATCAAATAACAGGAGAGCAGCAGGGCTACAGAAACCTACATATAGCAATATCTACATAGCATTTCTGTACGCACAAAAGCTTGCCTCTTATTAAAAAAGTAATTAAAGCCAAATATACTTACTGCTGTCATATATTGCATCTGATATAACAGGATCAAGTCTCCTTGTGAAACTACCATTACTGTCAGGGAGAAAAGCTGTAAACATGAGACGCACCACACTGAGATCCATTTCTTTAGTCTGCTGTACTGCTGCCTGACGAATAATTTCTCTTTCTCGTTCTGGAACCAATAAATAAACAGGAGAATTAACACAAGGGGTAGGGGACCCATAACAAAACAGGGAGAGCATTTTCCAAACTATGATTCCATTACTATCAAAAACCACAAATAGTGAGAAAATCTTTTCATTTAGTATTCATCGGTTTGTCTCTTTTTAAGCAGAGAGAAGCAGCTATTCACAATATACTGCATTCATCTTGCAGTTTGTGCATCAGATGTTATTTAAGATCAGGTATATAATTAAGAGACATACAGAAAATGACTGCTTTCTGCTCGCAATTTCTAAAGGTTGAGAAAAGGAAAAAGGGCACCACTAAGGACATCTGAATGCCTGGTTATTAGAGTGACAAAGATAAGACTGGCCCCTCTATCCAGTGCCTGAAAGCAATGTAGACCACAAGTTTTACAGGGTTATGGGTGAAATGCAGCTGAATGAAACAGCAGTCTCAAAAGAAGGTCTTCAAGTTACTTGAGGGTATCATTACTTGCAGCAATAATGCAAAATTACTCAATTTATCAGCTTTATAAACAAGGTAAGAGCACTGTAATATAGGTGCAGAGGTGGGCACAGGCAGCTATGGAAGGAAGTTGCTCCATTCTCATGTGTGTGTTGACAGCAGAGATTCTTTCTTTCAGATTCTCTAAAACATGGCAACACCACACCACCTCTTAGAGCACACAGTCATAGGCTGTTCTCCTACATAAACCCATTTTCTGGCTAAAAATCTGTGTTTTCAGAAGCTAAACCTGTTTTCAGTACAAGGCTTATTAAAACCAGGCCGTTGTTTCTACATACCAGTTAGCTGTCTCTCTCCACATCCTTCTGCCTGTAGATAGGCAAGTTCAGGATGCACCAGGAGTCCCGGGTTGTATCCCTTTTTGCAAGCATCTATCATGCGTGTTTCCAAAGTTTCAAACACTTTCTTCTTTGTGACATGAAGTATTCCAAGATTTGCAAACCTGTTGAATTTTGATCGAGGGAAGTATTTTCTTAATCCTTTATGCCAAACCTGTAGCAGACACTGTCTCTCTCTTACCAGAGGCAGCTACACAACTGAAGGCAATGGAAGAACTCTATAGTCTTACTTAGGCCCTATTCATTCTTGAGGGCAAATTTTCCAGCAGGAAAAATTCAGCCAAGCTTACAAAACATGGGCAGCAATTGCATGGGTGCACCAGATTTTCCCATGGCGTAAGTAGTAACCTATTAGGTTTCAGACTTGTAGTGTGGAAGCAACTTAGAAGACATTAGAAAATCCAGTTATCACACCATGCTTGCTCTGTCTTGGCAATGACAGTAATACATCATCCTATAAGGCCGTTATGCAGAGCAAGTGCTCAGAATAAGCTCCATCCATTCAAAATGATTGGGAGAGAAATCTAAGAAGCTAAAAACAGTGCAACGTTTTCCAAAGGAAATGTCTTAAGCAAGGCTCTTGTCATTCAGCAAGACACTTAAAGTACCTATTTGAATGAAAACTTCCATAATATATGATCTGCTTTTGTAAAAATCTCCTGGCACATTTAAAAATCAATTAGATCTGGAAGTAAGAAAACAAGACAATAACTCAATTTTCATGTGGGTCAATTGAGGATAGGAAAGCTGTTTCTAAACATCTGATGAAAAACAAGACAGGTTAGGAAATGAGCCAAACTTTTCAAGATGAAAAGGAGCATTTCAAATAAAGCTATTTAAATTGTTGTGCTTGGTAAAGTTAGTGCACTGGGCTTGGACATCAAAAGTTACAGTTGAAAAGAATCTCTCTCTCCCAACCTTCTCAGCTTTTTAAATTTCATCTTCTTCACCAACAAAGACATTCTTGAGATCACAGAACTAAAACTCACAGCCAGCAAGAAACCTGATCTAAGCCTGAAAACGTAGACAGGAGCCTCAGCTCCATTTACTGATACAAACAATTATTCTTTTAAATTAAACAAGAACAGACCAACTACAATTTCACTACAACCTTACTGCTTTAAGCTTAAAAAGTTTGACTCATTTAGTATTTTCGTGTTTATACGTGTCTTGCATTAATTCCAAATTTACTAACCCTATTTCCTTATTGCTCTTCTCTTCCCTTTATGCCTATTGGCAGAATTCAGCAAAAGTAAAATACTGATCAAAACGGTAACAAAAGCTTTTCCTTGGTAATTTTACAGTCCCTTCTCTTTGACTGAAACTACTTACATTTTACAGAATGGGCTAACAATACAAATTTGTATTGTACACCAAGGGACTGAAACTCTACAAAACTGCAATGAAAATAATTTGCTTAAACCTATTTAACTTGCTTAGGGCAAATTCTACAAAGGTAAACAGAAAACCCATTTATTTTTCTTTTCAAGATACAAACCAAACACAGATGAGAGCGTGAAGACTAGTGCTACACTTAGCTGCCTCTTAGGAGTACTTCTGTGTTATTCCTTACAGCGTTTATACTTGAGTCTCTCTCCCATAGCCCAGCTTTACAAATGAGTTGACAGACTTACCCTACAACCATATCTTTTGGTCCCGCATTAACTGTGCATACTCCATCTTCACAAAATTTACCCACCAAACTGTGAGCATGTAAGTGGACATATTTCCCATTAGTAACTAACTGGACGATCACCTTTGCAGGTCCAACGTAATTGCAGATCTGTAAATAAATATGAAAAAAGCGTGTATTGCTTGTTTCTTTATTTAAAATGGAACAAGTAATGATTCCAGCTGAGTATTTTCTGTCAGTTAAGCACAATCAAACTTACATAGCTAAAATGTGCATGCATTTCCTCATGGAATACAAATGAGAAACTAACTGTAGCAGATCATCACCAAGAACAACCAAAATATTTTTTTTTTTTTTAATTAAACTTGACATACAAATGGTAAGAAGAAGTGATCAAAAAAGTTGAAAACAAAGCAAAAGGAAAGCAATGTTCTGTTTCCCAAATTTTCAATCTCATTTCTACGTTCTGGCCAGTTACTCCACATTGCTCTCCTCACATTTCAATTAGTATGTTGAATTCACAATAAACATTATTAAATGTTAAGAAGCACACAGTAACTGTACATATTTAACAAAATCCCTTGCATTATTTTGCCCAATTTGAAAACAATTTTAAAAATTATTGTTAGATAGTATGATTATTTTAAAATATTTTGGTGTCATTACAATGACTCTTCAGATAGAGATTTTAAAGTAATTGATTCTGTATTCATAGGTACTTCGTAGTTCAATATGCTACATTACCCGGTCCAGTACATATTTCCCTTAATTGTATGTGAAGACATATGCTATATCTGCACGTAAGATTTTCCAGGACTGGAGGTATAATAAACTGGGTGCCTTCGTATAGCCAGCTCTGGAGGACTACAAAGCTCTTTTTCTCATCTATAGTTTCTAATCACCATGCATTTTTTAACAGCTTTTAGAATTGTGATGTCAAGCAATGCCTCAAAAACAAACCTAAAATTACTACTAACGTACCATACTGGTAAGTTATTTGCTTCACTTATATTATTTAGAACTTTATCTTCTTTCCTCACAACTAGTACTTGTCAGTTACTGCTTAGGCACCACTTTCCAATTATGCTGAATATAAAATTACCCCACTTTTAAAAAAGCAAACATTACCTTCCCTTCCAATTCACTTAATTAACCCTTTTATCAATGTTGGGTTTTTTTCCTCCTCCTCTAATTTTTCTTCTAATTTGCCTTGGGCAAAGTTCTTTGTGTTACAGCAGCTTATAGATCTAATCAACCGTGGTATTAAAGGATCACGATAAACATTAAAGTGATGAAACAGTGATGAACTGAATACTTAAGGTTATATTGTTGATAAAATGCTGATAACCAGGGATTGCCACAATTTCACCACATTATTAAGTCCTTCTACCTCCCTTCACTCCAGTTAACCCCTCTCTTGAACACATTCCATCACAGCTGAAACACTCTGCATATGTACAGCTCGTGCCCTCCCCATCTCCTCATTCACTGTTAAAAGCAAAAAAAACCCCAACTATGGAAAAACTGTTCCAGGAGAAACAGGTGTGCAAAAGCTCTCTCATTATTCACTGCCTGCCAGCTAACTGTGTAATACTGTATTAATGTGCATTTTACAAGCAGCACTTTCTAAAATACAAAACATGGTGTACTCATGCTTCCCTCCTGTTTCCAAATTGGAATCCCTCCTGGACTGAAACAACAACAGACACACAGAGTAATCACTGCTTCACCATTTCCATCATTTACCAGCAACGACAAAGTAAAGAGATCCCTATGCAACTTTCACAAAGTCATCTGAAAATAAAAACAACTGAGTTTGTTGCTACATGTCACCACCACTACTACAATTAACTTCTCAAGAGGATGGCTTAAAAAGAAAAGTACTTTCATTTTATCCCTCACTAAACAAGCCTTTGCCTGCTGTGAAGTTCCCAGCACATCTATAGTGTTATATTCATTATGAGTAACATGCATGTTCTAGTATCACATCAGAAAAGTTCAAGACAATCCTTCATCAGCTGTAGAAACCACAGCGAAACTGTAGGTAGGACTGCTGCACGTCAAGGACTTTCCAGCCTCTGAAAGCAGAACATCTAAGTGCAGCAGTAACCAGATTGCAATCTCCCCCTCTTACTCAGCTCAGCATGATCTTTGTAGCCTCTTCTCTCAGGGGAAAGACAAAAGAATTCTTAAAACGTAATACCATATGTAGGTCATAAGGCAAGAAAGGGCTTTTTTTGTTATCCAGTGTGATGTCCCATGCTTCAAAAGCTACAGAATGTCCCTGAATTGTTTCCTACCTGTATTTCTTAGAAACAGACCTTCCTACTTGATTTTGAGACATCTAGGCTATCTAAGTGCCCAGCAAAATAGCCTCAGTGGTTAAATATCCTTATGCACAATAAACTAAGTCTGAAATAATTTTTCAGTGTTTTTGAGTCATTGACACCACAATTTCAGAACACCTCAAAATATATTCTGCCACTAAGATATACAAATAACTATCATCCTTTTACGTCAGAACTTAAAAAACACCATCAAAGGCATTAAAGCTACAGGGTTAATTACAATTCTGAATATCTACGAAAACTAAGGATTATAGCATTGACACAAAAATATACATATTCAGCATGAGAGGGAGGTCATGTGTGTTCAGTACTGTTCAAAATCAGAGCTGTGGCCTGAAAAAGCAGTAACTGAACTTCAAATTAAAGACAGGAGAGAAGAAAGAAAATAAGGAGTTCCTGGGAAGACATAGCTGTAATACTTGATTACATCCTGTAGTGAAGCAGCATTCGATTGATCTAATCTGATAAAGTTAAAATGCTGCAGGCTCACATTTATCTGCTGTTTCTGTTTGAGAGAGAGATTTGTCTGAGAGATTAAAGGGACCCTGTGAACTTGAAATTGAGTCAATTTCAAAACAAGAGTTGAAAGTTTTTTCAGTTATTTCATATCCTCCTGCAATCCAGACCCTGCCAATTTTTATCGTTTCTGAAACTTTACAAAAACTTTTTTAAGAACGTTTTCCTACTTCACACTTGTTTTTTCCAGTTACTCTTAAAAGCAAGAAGTGAAACAAACTGGTAAATGACAGAAAGCAAATGATGGAAAAGGTCATATGAAACCTACAAAGCAACCATTTCTCTTCCCAATGACTTTGTTAAGGCAACTGTGTTATAGCCCCAATTCTGCCTGACCTTCCAGCTGCGACCAGTGCTGCCCTCAATAAGCACCTACAGAAGGTGTTCTTTGGATGAGGCATCACTCGCTCTTTATAAACAGCAGTATCAATTTTTTTTAATTGCTAGTTTAAGACAAAATATTTGAGACATGGCACAAACCATTTAGGCAACTGGATACTTGCTTTGAGGTCTAAGAAGCAGCAACCTAAAATAACTTAAACCAATGGGAGCTGAAGATCTTCTGATCCTCTGAATGTGAGGTCGCTCCCGTGACAAAGATGAGTTAGGTGCTCTGCCCTAGAAGTCCAATTCAAGGGGCTAGTTGCCCCGTATTCAGCTAAATCAACGGCAACAGTAAAAAAGCACAGATCTCACTGCATTTAGCTTTGGCTCAATTTGGTTCTGCACAGGCTTTTAAGAGGGGTAAAGAGTTAAAACAAAAAACTGTGCTCATTCTTGTCTCACATCTATTCCTTAGTTCAGCTTCTAAGTGAATTTTTAACTTGTAATCGGTGATTATCACTCTACAATTTTATTCCTACAGGGAGAAAAAAGCAAATACGCCGATCCTTACTTCACCAAGAAGGCTCATCAACAAAGTAACTTGACTAATTTTCCATAAATTCCCCTCCTGAACTTGAAGTGTGTGCTGAAATCCCCGATTTCAATACGAATGCTTATCTCCAAATTGAGGTATAATTTAGGATAGCCCCAGGACATGCCAGGATGGGCAGTTCTCCTGTTCAGGTGCCTGGGTTCAGGGCTACCTAACTGGTATGCAGCTTCCATTTGCATGCTGAACTGCACAGTCCAGACTCATCGGCAGAGAGACGGTGCTCATTAGCTCCAGCACACCTCTAAGCAATCGGTTACCCAGCCTCTGAGCTGGAGCTGATTTATATCCAGCTCACAAAGAACAGGCAACTTGAGTTTGCAGCCACCCACGTAGATTTGCCCCCAAGGAGATGAAAATTCAGGACATTTCCTTCACACCACTATTTTCAGTAAATTCTTTTCACACCCAAGACTGGGACTGGATCAAGTACTTCAGTGTGAAACATGAATATGCCTACGCTAACATCAGTATGCAAGATCAGGACAGCCATGGTAAACATGTAAGAAGGCCAGTAGAAATTTTCTGTGCAAGCTGTCTCACAGCTTTTCAAATACATAAGAAAATTATAAATAAAAATATAGATACCTAAGTAAGTCAGTGGTAATATTAGACAACCCAGTTTTACTCTTTCTTCTTATACTATTAATTATTTCTTCCCCTGGACAAAAAGCTAATGGTGAATAAACAGCTCAGCAGCTTTGATTTCAACTGTTCTAGACAGTAAAAATTTCCAGTGTTGTGTTACACTAAGCAGGCAAAAATGAAGTTTAATGAAGAATCTTAAGTCACTGTCTACTATAATCATGAAGCTTGTCATGAAATCTAACTTTATTGTATGTTCAGTATTTACAACTTCTCTGCTCTCCATTAGTACATGCAAAGTTATACAAAAGTCTCCAAAATTGTAACATGTTTTGTACATTATATTAGGATATTACTGTTACTGTTAGCAAAGACAGGGTTAAACAAAGGAATATAATTCCATAAACCATAAAGATTAATTAATCCCATTTTTTATACTATAGAAAATTACTAGTGTTATCTAGACTCCATTTGCCATGATTGTGCTGCTAAAAGAAGAGGTTTTAAATCAATTCCACATTGCTAACCAGTGCAATTTGTCTTAAGTGTAAAGACAGGCATTGCAGAACTGCTACATCTCCTAACCTACACCATCTCCTAATATACCATACAGGAGATGGTTAAATACATAATTAACTACCAAAGCATCTTGCTTAGAGACATAGCTAAGTCTTCAGCACTCCATCCCTTAAATGAAAGGTATATCTTGATGTGTTCCAGCTCAGCTACAAGTTCAGGACTGGGTGAGGGAAAACGGGTGAAATTGAACAGTTCACATTGGATAAAAGGTTGTATCAGATAAACATGGGTTTTTTTTTTTTTGGCCTGCAAAAAATGGAGTAGGGAGACTGCAGTGCTTTTTTGTGCACTGAAGATGTCTATTTTCAGGACATCCCATGGCAGGCACTGGTAAATTATATCAGCTTTCTGTGCGGAGCACAGAAGAGAGAAAAGAGATCCCCATGTGAGCTGCACTGACCACACCACGGCTAAGGTTTAAAGATCTGACCTCCTATTGACAGTACAGCCAAACTCGCACTGCTGTCCTTTCACAGCACCGTGATTAACTAATGGAGGTCCTACAGTTAAAGCCTTGGCACAAGAGAAGAAAAAAAAACAAAAAAACAACAAACCAACACCTCCCCCCACCCCCCCAAACAAAAAGCAACCCAAAAAAACACCCCAAAACAAAACAAAAAACCCTGCAATTCTTCAATTGTGCTCACCTCAGTTATGACAAGGTGAGCACCCTTTGACAAAACACAGAAGAGACTTACAGGAAAAGGTGTGAAACACTTCTGCCTTTACTGGCATCACTTGAATCAAGAACAGGCACTAACAAGCAATGGCCTTGAGGAATTTACTTGTTGTGTTCCTTTGCCAGCCTCTCCCAGCAGGTGTTGCCATGTGGGGATTTGTACTAGAAAAAACCCAGATGTACACAGCAGGACTAGAGAGAGGGAGGGGAAAGGACACACGTGTCTGGGGGGGAAGCTTTAGATGAAATTAAAATCTGATGATCAATGAAAACAGAAGGTCTGATGGAAAGCCAAAGAACATTTGGCTTTCTAGTTTACTCACGGAGAAATTCCATTTTCTATGTAACTCCTCACCACATACCTCCTTGTCATGCTATTGTGCGACCCATCACACTGTTATAAAAGTAGCATTTGTGTTATTATCAATAAAGACTTGAGGTAAATGATTTTATATCTGAACATATCAGTGAATTTTCATTCTTTGCTTCATCATTACCGCCACAATAGGAAAGGGAAAAGCAAGTAGATCCTTTGCCTGGGCTAGTACATTTTTATAGAAGTTTTGCAAGGCTATATGAAATCAGCTTTCCCAGCCTCTTCTCAGTTTGCAAGACTAACACCCTAGGCTATCTCAGCCAATGCTGATTATTTTCCATTGAGTCATGCTCATACTGATTCATTATGGAGAAGCAACTGTTCCAAATTCCAGCCTTTCTCAAGAACTGTGGAAGAACTACATGTGTACTGGGGCGAGAGCTGAGGAGTGGCACACACCAAAACAGAGGCTGACTGCTTGCCACTCCTCCCTCTCCTTCTCTCCCCATAAAGCAGAGAGTAAGAGGTAACACCAGAGTTAAAATACGTTAACCCAGCCCCTCTTGAGACAATCCCTACTGCAATATTTCAAAGAGGTAATGCAATGCCAAGACTAAGACTTTCATAAACTTAAAAAAAATACTGAAAAGACACAGTGAATCTTTTCCACAAGAATCACAGGCAAAGACAGTTCTCTAATCCTAGAACAATTAATCATCAGTGCTATAACCTTCATATTGTGCTAGCACAGAACATTTCTTTAATTAACATCCTTGATTTTTCCCCAGGAAAAAAAAGAAGTCCCAATAAACATTCAGCAAAAACATGCTTCTAACATAATGCTGCTCCTATTAAAATGAGAAGTTTTCCTTTGGCTTTCAAGAAATTATAACCTTAAGAACTGAGTACCCTAAAGATATTATGTAAGGAGTAATATGAACAGAAAAAGAAGGAAACTTGGTAAAGGGCTTCTTAGAGTGAAGCAGAATAGGTGACCAGACTCATGCTGTATAATATGGTAGAAGTGCAGTAGCTGACCAGCTCAGGCCTTGCTTGGAGCTAAAATTGCACCGTAAGGAAGAGCTCCATCAGTCTGCAGGAGGGCAGTGAAGTGGTAGGCACCACTTAGGCACCCTTAGGCACCCTTACTGCTCAACTGCTGTCAGACAAATATGGTGCCAAAATAACTCCACAAATCTGAAGACACGTTCTTTTTCAAACTCAATCACATATTAAAAATTGTGATTGAAATGCAGTCAGTTGAGTAATTTCATACAAATGTATATGGATATGCAGTATGGTCATATACACATACATATGACAAGCGCATTCAGGTTGCAAGGTTAATGGTACATGTACTTACTTTGACCTGAGGGTATGATTTTTTGTTCTTTTCACTAGAAGCACCAGGCAGTCCACCATGTGAAGGCCCTTCACAGACGTATCGGAAACGAAAACCCCTCTGTGGAAATAAAGAAAAAGAAACTTAGAAACAAAACTAAAAGCAAAGAAAGAAAAAAGCACAGACACACGAGTATGCATGCACACATATAAACAAGACTTGCCCAAACAGCCCACAAACAGAACTCACAATTGCTCATACCTGAGATGCTGTCTGAGTGCTGGCTAACAAAGCATCACTGAACTTAGCCCTGGAGAAACTGTTCTATTCCCACTCTTACACACAGCAGCAACCTGAATTTTTTTCTTTTTAACATCTTTTTAACACCCTCAGGTTTCTCTTTTTGTGTCTTCTGACACTTCCATAGAGACACAAAGATGAAAACAGAACAAAACAGGAAATGATTTAACTACAAAAGTGACAGGAAAAACTACTCATGGTTAAGTACTTCATTTGTTATGAGAGTTCAATATCTTCAATATTCTTTTTTTCTTATCTTAAATCATAATTTTATTCAAATATGAACATAGCGACATAGCTACCTTAAAGATTTTTCAAAATGCAGTGTTCTTACCTGTTTTGGTTGTTCTATGATTTGAAGGTATGGTCCATCTGCTAACATAAAAGAAAGAAAAGTCATAATAGAAATTAGTATGACATGTAAGCTGCGGGGGTAAAATTGATTTCTTCGACTGTCTAGAGACAAAAGTTTTTGAAAGCACCTAATCATCTTTGGAACTTAAATTTTAATAAATAATTTAATCACTTCACAGTCTGTCATTTCCATCATTCCCTGTGACCCAGTGGAGTAAGAAGGGAAGGATTAACTCAAAAAAAATTATTTTAGCTCAGAGGGCAGATCACACCATTAAGACTCAAAAGAGTGAGTTAAGAACAGGATCCTCCCCATGCCACTGACAAGCAGCCTGGCCTTCCTGAGCTAAGGTTAACTTTTGTATTTAAGCCCCCCGGGCTCTAAAGACTGCTCACAAGCTTTTGGCCTTAGGGCTTCCTACTGAATAGGTGCTTTTGAAAGTCTAGAGCAAACGGTAAGCTCTGAGGTATGGGAATATATGAGGAATTTATGCTGTCTCAACATGTCCTAACAGTCAGAACAGCTTTAAAAAAAAAACCCTGGACTAGAAGTGACTAAACAATTTACATTCTTTTAATAATTTCAGATATACTTTTAAATTTACTGTTCTGCTATGCCTCCAAAAACAGTGAACACACTCTGACTACAGATGCAGACTCTATAACAAGATCCATCTTTGAGTACAATGCCAATACACAGGATTATGTTCCACTAAAATTCCAATTGTGTCTTTCAAAGAAGGTTTCCTTAAACAACTTTCAGTTTTGCACCACTCCCTGAACAGTGGCTAACTGCATACCATAAATCTCATTCCAAATTCACCAGGTTTTGAGCAGTCCCTAAATCCAAGGAAAACTCTGTGCCACCAGAGCTAAAAATCCATCACCCAGTCAAAGCTCAGCTCCAACTCTGATCGTTTAGATTATTTGCACAGAGAAGGAAAACTCTCTAGATGAAATGGCTGTGAAATATCCTCCTGAGTCTGAAAACAACAGCTCTGAGAGGTATGACTTCTTCCCTTCCTCTTACTAAGCAAAAAAGAAGATTCGGGTTTCAATGGTAAAAATTCAATTGTTATCAAAGCAGACCCCAAATGACAGCTTCACTGTGAATACCTACACTATATTTTGCCAGCTATACTCCAGTCGGATTTATGTAACACCAGTTATACTCTACTAAAAGGTATTAATACCAAGGAGTCAAGCAATCTCATGGGGACATGTGAAACTTCTGAAGACAGACAAGCTATGTGACAGAGCCTGCAAGCGTATAAAGTATGCCATGCCCTACCAACATCCAGGTGCAATCTGCCTCCGACTAACTGCATCATCTACAAGTACCAGGCTGTCCAGCTACCTCACCTAGGTAATACTTGGCTTCAGCACAGACCTGTATACTTCCATCAACTTTAATTCGCCAATAAGCCTAATGTTCACTGATAATTAAAAATGGCAGAGGATTCATTAATTTATTGTTTGTACTATGATTACATGCACCCTTCTCAGCTCCTCAATACAATTTCACTTCAATAAGACAGAACTTCACGTCTTTAGTCAGCAGAGGTCTTACCTGAACAGTCTTCTCTCAAAATGAAAGTTTTAGTAAATATACTAATAGATAGAATTAGTATTTTGCTGTTGAAGTTAACTGACTCAGCAACCAAATTAGCTTCATGACAAAGCTACACTGCAAATGCACAACAATTTCACATAAAAAAATCATTTATTCCCCAAGTCCAACACTCTTCCTGTGAAACAGTAAACAGTGCTACAATTAAAATCTTGAAGTCATGCAAAACAACTGCCTCAAGACAATATACACATCTTACATTAGAAAGCATGAAAAACAGTTTGGACTTCAGAAACTTTAAAAGATGTAGAAGAGTATTTAGCTTTGTTGTGGTCTTACGTTGCAGCTTTTGCAACACGGAGCCAAGATTAGTCAAGTTGGGCTTAAACACTACATTGGCACTTAAATTTAAGACCTCTGTTCACAGACCTCTATCCCTCCTCATGCTTGAGGCATGTAAAATTTTATACTTTAACAATGTAGAGGCCTTGTATCTTCTAGGCACCGGTAGAAACAATGCACCTAAAATACCATTGCGTAGTTCAACTTTCAACCAAGCCTCCAGGGAAAGATCTGCCAAGTAATTGCTCTTTGGCTGTTCTCCCCTTAGGAATTCTTTTTCAAGGCACGTAAGTTGGGTCAATATGAGCACAAAATACTACTGTTTTCTCTTTAATATTAGCCAGAAAAGGAAGTACTCTTTTATCCAACAGCTAAGTGGCTGCAGCAGTCCCCCAGGATGCAGCAGACCCAGGTTCCAACTTTTCCTCAGTATAAGGAAATTCAGACTCCTAAGAGAGGGATATATACCATATTGGCATATTGCAAAGCTCAAGGGGAATTCTTCATACCACTGAAATGGTTTTACCTTGCACGGCACTTGTGAAAACTCAGGAAAATGGAAAATTTAGAACTGTTGTTCTTATGACCCTTGGAAAAAAAGCTTATAAAAAGCATACAAATGCACTGATAGAAAAAGAATCAAAATATCTTACATACTAATACTAGGAAAGTGCATAAAAGGTGCAGTGTAAATGTACAAAAGCAAATTAGATGTCTGTTATGATTAATCTTGATTATATAAATCATATACCAACGTATTTACAACATAGTTTTGTGAGGTCTCATTTTAACCTTTGAGTTTTGTGACTAAGCATTTTCTTTTATACAAAGATTAAGTAATTTTCTGGTATAGCATCTGAACCAGATCCAAGTAACAGTAGAGAGAAGGCACTCTAATGCAAGGCACTTGATTGAAATGCTATTTAAAAATAAAGCAGCAATAGTCAAGTTAGCTTCTGAGCATAAACAGCACGTTTGAGTATAAAAAGGATTTTACTTAGTGAAAGGTCTCATACATCCATCTTCACTAAACTCTGAATACTTTCCAGAAGTACATTAGACAGACAGCCTATTAGCTACTCGTGGTTCCTTCTTTCTCTCTCTCCCATCTTTTCCCTTGGGGAAAAGAAATGATATTTAGTGCTTTGCACAGGGAAGTTTTAAGTATTTTGTTTCTAGTAGTAGGTATATGTGGTCTAAACAGATAACAGGAAGACACCTTGTGAGAGGAACTAATAATGACAAGATTTGTGACGTTTTTTTTCACCTCTGCTGTAGGACGGAAAGTTGCTTGCTTCAAGTTCTTGTTTAATGAGCAACCCTCCTTTAAGTGTTAAACAGCCACATGCAGTAATGCTACTTAATATGTAGTTTAAGTTCTACTTCTGCCTGACAGAGAGGATGAAGCGGGATACAGTCATGGAGCTGGCCTCTGCACAGGGATGACTCTCATGGTTGCCAAGAGCCAAGTTTTGACATGAGCACTCCTCATGATTTGCCTCGTGCTGCTGCAGTCAGGAAGGCTAAGAACTGCAACTAAAACATGCAGCCCTCCAGCCTTGAGGGGGTTTGGTGCAGACCACCACATCCTGGGTATGCTTCAGTGCTTCTTTTTCTGTCTTCTCACCCTGGTTGCCAAAGTTGCATCCCACTGCCTCCCCTCCAGCCTGAGTCACAGTCCCACTTCCCCACATCGCCTTTAACTGCTACATTTCTTCATTTCCCTTCCTGCCTGAGTCAGAGGCCCTCCTGCATCTTGACACTCCCACCGCTTACATTCTTTCTTCCTCTTGACAGGCCTCACCCTGCACACACACTTCCCAAAGGAGCACCCACATCTTTGGTTTCCTCTTGATTCTCTTCCCATCATGGCAAAGTCAAGAAAAAAGGGGTTTCAAGGCTTGGTGGGATATTCCTGCAGGTCAGGTAGCTCCCAAGGACTTGTGCAGTCCTTTATCTAACAGCTTACCTACCACCTGAAGCCATTCAATTTAACCTGCAACTAGCTATGGTCAAGTTCCTCTCTAGCCTCCTCTCTGTTATGAGTCCCCCAGAGCAGGCATCTCACCCTTCTAATCATGTGCTCCTCTGTTCTGTGAGCATCAACAAAAACACTCATGGCCTCTAGATTTGATTGTTAAATCCAATACCAGCCCTCTTGTGTTCATACCTCTGGCAGCAGTACCTTGCTGCTAAAAGCTCAGATGCTAAATCTATGTCTTATCCTTCCTGAAAGGCGTATCATAGCATCTGCATGTCCTCCCCGTCAGGGATTCACCCGCATAGGAACACTCCTGTGCATCTCAGCTCTGCAGTGTTCAAAGCATGATGGCTAAAGCAAGCAGCAGACAGGCTTTGCTCAACCTCTCTCTTCCCTCAGTACACTCTTCAAAATACAAGCACAGAAGGTCAGGAATAAGCACCAGAAGCAGTATGCAAGTCTGCTCGTGCTTCTGGGGATTAAGGCCACTGCTATGGGACAGGGAAAATGAATACTCATCTAATTTTTGGTGATATGAAATAGTTCTTTGTGAGTGCCTTCTCTTTCCCTCTATGCTCTTCTCATTTTTCAATAGCAAGCATCTCACAGGGCTTGGCAGCAGAGGTTAAAGAAATACCAGAAAACTGTAATTTCAACAGCCTCCAGGCAATACTGTTTCAGCTGCTGATGGCCTTGCTTCCACTTCACAGGCTTAAAAACACACGACCTTAATCTCAACAGCTAGTTAGACAAGAGTCCCTAAAAAGCAAAACAACTAACCAGTTCCAAGAACAATCCCGAATGCAAAATCCTAGAATGCTTTGCTCGGAGCTCTGCCCATTTTCTCTCCAATTTAAGGCACCAGTTTGTCCCTCAACTACACAGTGGCCATCACACTGACGCGTATCTGCTTTTACACTGCCTAAATACAGGCCATGGATAATGCTCCCTCAATCCCCAATGTCACTGAGGATTAGTACTTGTCTCTCAAAGGCAAGACACTTCCCAAGGAGCCAAAGAAGAGGCTGACCATCACATGTTGCCTTTGCTGCTGCTGGTGTTTTAAACACACAACTCAGTCCTGCAGTTTGAACTGTTACTGCAGATGTTACAGCTACATCTTTTTGTCACCCAAGGCACACAGACTACTTTTCCTTCTAGATTTAGATGTAAATGTAGAACTTCAATCACATAGCTATCTACTACAGCTTTAGAGCCAAAGTAACCAAGTCAAATTTCTTCTTAAAACTAACATACAAGAGATAGAAAAAGAAGTGAACAAAGACACTTGTGCACCAACAACCTCATTGACAAAGTCCATGTCCTGACATTTCACAGGTTTTCTACTGTTACTGTAAATATTAACATAACAGCAGAATGTCTACTGTCAGAAAGTCCCCAATTTCCCCAGCTATTTGTTGATTCAGCTACACTGGCATGATATGGCAATCCACAGTTACATATTAAACCTGTCTGCCAATGTAATGAGTCTGACATTGTGAGTTTATGAATGCAGAGACTGAAAGATGTAGGCACCACACCAAGTCACTAGGAACAATTAGCGTCTTCAGTTCTTTCTGTTTAAATCATCCAACTGTCCTAGAGAAAAATCATTTTTAGAACACCTATTTTACCCTCTTTGTATCTCAGCTGGAAGTACTTTTGGAAAAATCCCACATGAATTTTTAACTGGCCTTGCTGTGTAGAAAGAAATCATCAGATCCTGCCTGTAAACAACTAAAGCCTAGTAAATAAATTATTATATTACCTTATAACTGAAAAGCTAGTCCATACTAATGACACAGCATGATTTCAAGCAGGGAAGTAAGTAAGCATTATAGCGATACTGCTCAAGAAACCAAACCATTATAGCACCATCAGATTCTATTGAAATGATCAACCTTTCCTAAAACTTAGGATTAACTTTTTGTTTGTGATAACCTGAAATCCATGATGCTTTATTAAATTTCATTTTGCACACAGGGAACTTGCTGCCTATAGTGCAGCAGTAGAAAAGACCAGTGCCACTAAAAAAAAAAAGCCTTTGATAAGGAATTTTGCAGATTAAGTACATGGCTAGACTTAGTCTAGTAAGAGCTTCCTGTAGCTGCAGAAGTCAGTGAATTTTTGACTCCCCCACATGATTTTAGAAACAGCTGTTTTCTAGTTTAGACAGGACACAGATATCTGAAAATCAGTTTTATACATGTGAATAATTTGCATGGAATGAGTCTGGCATGAGGAGTACAACGTAACTTTAAAAGATATGTTTAAGATAGATCATTATGGGGAAATCAAAATTCCAATAACCTTATTTGTTCCACAGAAACCATGAGAGAAAAGTGAAAAAACCCCTTGGTATACAATGCACAAGCCCTTTAATCCTACACAGATTAATTTTACTGAACAATTTTATCTACCTTAATAAAAACACCCTGCAAACAAATGATTGCAACATTAATTTGTTGGATGCTTGTCCATATTTGTCAAGAGCTTTGCTCATCAGAACATTTTATCTCAAAACAAAATTATCTCTACCATATGTGTTTCTTGATCCCTTCTCACTACTATTCAATCAAGAAAACTGAAGCATGGTTTAAACCAGGAAACAGTGAAGCAGTCAGCATGTCTCAATTTTTATTTTTAAATCAGCATTTATTGTTACTTTAAGGTGGCATTTTACCTGTGAAGTAAAAATTAATTGCTTATTTCATTTTATCCTGCACACCTTCACTGCTGTCAAGCATATCAAAGATTGCAAACAAAAGTGATTTACATTTTCAACAACAGAAAGCAATCTGCAATACAAAAGATACCAGCTACATCCTGATACAAAAGTCAAACAGACCAACAACAGAAAGTTGTCATGTTACAAGACATTAATAGCTCTATTTGAGATGCATATTAAGAAAAACCTCATAAGCTTAAATAAATTTTTATTTCCTTCCTCCTTTCATATCAGCTATTCTAATAAACTAAGCAGGAGAAGGAGCTTCCTAAATTCAAGCAAGAAATAATACTCATAAAGAAATTTAATATGCAAAACCAGACCAACGTCAAACAAGCAGCTAATACTGGCTGAGACACAACACACTTCTATTTGATACTCCTGTTCTGGAACCACATGGGAAGAACCTTTGCGGACTACTATTTGCTTATTTTCAGTGGCTGATTGCAAAATCTGACTCTGAACTTTCAAACAAGTGTTATTATTCAGGAAATTGTCAGGTACTTTTAATACCAGCCTGCCACTTTACAGGAAACAGTGAAGACACCGAGAAGGAAAAACAGAGTCAAATGATACAGGAAGCTGAATATTCTCTACATTTTATTAGTGAAAAACAAGCACCTTAAGAATTACTACAACAAATGAAACACTGTTCAAAAGAAAACAAAAGTACACGTTGAACTCTGCAAACTGGCAATACACTTGACATGTAAGTCACCGAAGATGCAAATGTAGAAAAAAATACAAAATAATTTATAATAACAGGTCACTCAAACCATTTAACTAATTGAAACTTTCAGTTTCTGTTGCAGCAAAAAAATCAGATTTGATTCACTGTTGAAAGTTTCATGAGGGTAGAAAAGAGATGCATAGGGGTGTAATAAAAAGTCTGGTTGCCTACTTTGGGATCTAGCATTATTAAGTACAAGAGTGTAAACAAAAAAGCCCCTGCAAAGGATTTCATTAAAAAAAAACCAACCAACCACCTGGAAGAAACAGTAGGACAACAGCACAGTCAAGTAGCAATGAATAGCTCCTACCTGTTCGCAGTGGTAAGTCTGAAGCGATGTAATTTGTATTGTTAAATAATGCATTCATTCCCATGAACTGCTCCATTGCAAACATCTACATTGAAAGAAAACATACTCTTCATTACTACAGATATATATAATTTCATAGAGCATCTATTAGCAAAGAACTTCAAAGTTCTCTGCAAATATTGAGACTGCAAACACCCCAGTGCAGTACGTAAACATTCTGTATCTATTTTATTTTTGCTGGCAACAGCACTGCAATCAAAGCTGATCACACTGACCAAATTTCACCAGTACCGTGAGAATGCTCTGAGCTCAGCACAGTTTCCAGGTTGCTTACATGCACTAACAAACTACACTAACAACTAGATCTTTCAAAAGAGCTTTTACAGTAAATTGTGAAAATCTGACCCTGAAAGTCTTACCCAAGGCCTTGCTGAGAACCTGTGAGTTTTTGTTTTCACTTCTGAGATTAAACCCCACCAGACTTCATTCCTTGTGTAAATATATTTACAAGCCCTAATGCAAGAAAACAGCATACACAGGTTAAAGTTCAATTTATTATTTTTTTTTGAACACTGACATATTTTAACTCATTGTAATTTTCAGGTATAAACCTATCTCCTTCCAAAGTGGAGCAAGCATAAAGAAGGTAATAAGGTTTTTTTGGAAATTAAGGTGAGTCGAAATGATCTGTTCTTCATTCAAGCTTTTCACTCAAGCACCAGTCTCCCAATTCAAATGAATCATGAAACTACCTAATGAGATCATGAATAGCTTCTGAAGAGCTATGCCTACTGATCTGTGTGAGTAAAGGAGCATTTTAGTCATCAATGTCAATGCAAACTGCACATACAAAAAAGATATAAAGGGGCCTTCTAAGGCATTAGGGGCTTTATTTTCAGATAAAGTTCAATGTCCATTTGACATTTGTCCAATGTCAAAGATATCTCAGAGCAAGCAGCACAGGCAGACAGGGCATAAAAATGAGTGTTTTTTTCACTAGCTTCTTCCAGCAGGCCTAGCTTTCCTTTTCATTTTAGCCATTTCACCGGTAGCAATCCACTTTACACATCATTCCAAAAACACATTAGAGAAAGAACACCCTAGATTTCCCCAGACCTGATTTCTGCCAATAGCTAGAATGCTTTTATATCTCCATGTTTTTAAATCTAGGAAATGATAGGACAATATACGACAAAGCCAAAACAGAGAGCTAGGAGAGAATACAGGGCTGTTAAAAATGCACAAATCCACTTACTTGGGGATCAGACACTCCCATGATATAGGAATCTTCTGCTGCCATTTTAAGTCCTGAAACACAAAAACATGATCACAACTCTCATTTTTGTCAGTGTACTGCAATAGAGAAACTTAAAATCTCTAACCCTTCTTATTTTACCCATAATTTTAATGATTTCTAAAATACTCTTAAAATTCCACAGTATTTGCAAGGGGCATGCTAAGGACAGGACAGGCTACAGCTAGGATTTTCCACTGCCTGCTCCCAAGCAACTAAAAACTACAAAATCCTGAAGTCAAAATTTATTAAATTCAGGAATTAATTTGTTTCTGTCTTTAACTATTCTGCCAGTAGAGTTTAGGCAAGATCATTATCATAGTTTAGCAAAAGCAGGACTCTGCATTTTTATACAATAAAAAGACTTCAGAGCATTCATGAATGAACCCTAATGGTTTTCTTGTGCAGTATTACCAAATGCAAGATAAAGATGCCCAAGAAAGAACAAGCAATACTTTTTCTTTAAGCAAAAACAGGACTCAGACATTGACTAATTTTGGACACCTTTATGTCCAGAGGTCCACAAGTGCCTGGCATCCACAACAACTCAGCCCTGACAATGACAATCATGGATGTACAACATACCTAACCCTCTCCCACAAGACTACATTTAAGTGCTGGACACTGGGAAAACTTAGTCTGGCTTGGTTTTCCTGGGGCCAGTAGCAGAGCCTGGACATTTCCTTAGGTATTCATTATGACTATTTTAAAAGATTAAAGTTATTTCCCTTCACGTAGACATTACTGAAAGAATTACAATTTCACTTCTGTTAATCTTGCTAAGAAAGGTTTTTCCAAGGGAACACCTGAAAACAACTGCAGTGGCTACTTCAAAAGACTCGTGTCTGCGTGCAAGCAGGACATTTTAAATAACATTAGTAACTAATACAAGATAGAAGCCTGTCACTGGCCCTCATATGCCACCACAATGAACATGAGCCATGTTTTCCAGCAAACTGAACTGTGAAAACCTATTGCCCTATGAAAGAGTGTCAAGTGATCAGTAAACCAGTAAAGAAAAACTGAGTCACCATGTGCCTTCCACAGGAACTAGAAAGACAAATATCAAAAAGAAGATTGGAATACTTGGGTACTTCAATTTGATGGAGGCTCAACTCAGCTTGTTAACAAGCTCCAAAGACAACATTTCACACAAACAGAAAATGAAAGAAAATTTAAAATTGAGAAATAGAAGACACTTAACACCCAGATGACTTCCAGGAAACAGATGTCTATGAGGATAAAATATTTTTAACTTAGAAAATAAAGTACTCACCTGTTTGTAATTCAATGTCAGAAATATTTACTGGGTAATATTTATTTATAATATTTGAGCAAATATCAAGTAAATGGTCATAATATTTCAGCCAAAAATAAGTAACAGCTATAACAAGCAGCCACATGCTGCCCATGCTGGAGTTCTTAACCTAGTACACCAAGATTTCAGCAATATAAATAATACCAGTAAATCACATTATGTCCAGGCACATTCTGCATAGCATCATTTTCATCAATAATTTGCTACTGTTACTGTCAATCTTTGTGGAAAAAAAGTCAGCATACAGAGCACAACAAAACCTTCAGTATGCAACAAACCTCACTAAGATGATTTTTTTGACATTTCTTTCCACAGAAAGAATATAACCAAATGACAAGTTACTGAAATAACTGTAAGTTAGTTCTTGGCAACACTTCCCAGATAAACGTGTAGATATTACACAGAACAATCAGAAGACTTCAACAGACAACATTTTTTAGGAAGCATCAGAAATTACCCACCCTGATGCACACTGATTAGGTAACTGTGAGTGCAAATGCCAGATTCCTTCTGCATAAGCAGAATAAAAACTGGCTCTAAAAATCTTGTTTCGTTATCTCTCATATTTAATCACTTACTATTTCATGCGTCACTTACACAAAATTGTATTCCAAAATATCAAAAGTACCCAGATAACATGGTAAATATTCTCCATAAAAAAAAAGATTCTGAGGAGCTAATATGAATAGCATCTGCCTGCTTGTTACATGTATACTTCTTTACAAAACTTTTCAAACAAAGCACCTCACAACTTTTTTCTGTAAGCCCCGATACATTTAGCAGCATGTTCTCTCATCTTTGCCCTATTCCAGTTTCTCAGACTGCATCACTCTCACTCCAGCAGAACTCTGTTGGAGAAGGGAAGTTCTCATACCTGCTATGCTTCCTGTTCACATTTATAATTCTACAATATGTGACTTCACCAACGTGGAAAAACACTTCAGAGGCACTATTTCTGAAAGCTTTTCATTTAGAATACTTTGACATAAAAATTAGAATCCATGCAGAAGTAAGACCTACATCTACCTGAATCAGTCTTTCAATTTCACCTGACCAAAATGGTAATTTCTGCCCTTTTGGCTGATACAATGAACTATGTTATGAGAACAAAACAGTAGTCATTGAAGATGAATGTTACACTCAGAAGCAGCAAGGTAACTACTCACAAACTATTCAACTGCTGTAGGTATGTACTAATCAATTTCTAACCAGGTAGTAAATACAGTCTCTCTCGCACAGAACGTACAGGTGTCTCACTTGAGATCCTCTGTATTCAACAGCCAGTTGCAGTGTTTGGGGAAGAGGTTAAAGACATTCTCTCTACCTTGAATGCTGAGCCAGTTTATTATAAACACATGATGATTTAGAAGTTCAAACACAGGCCTTTGTGTATGTAAACTGACACTTGACTGCCTTTTCAGGGTTTAGACAAAAATTAACCCGGTGGTCTAGAATGACCCCTCTGAATGACTGAAAACACTCTCAGTTTCACTATTACGTTTTGTCCTCTTCCAAAGCCAAACAACAAAAATGTTCCAGAAGTCCTACCTCTGAAATAGAATTTGTTCCTTAGAGATTATTTAGTTAACAAATTTCTAAGTTTCCTCTTCGTACAAGAAAATCGGGGCAAATCCAAGGAGTCAATAACATGATTAAAAACCAGAAAGACACTTGCGGAAAAACAGACTAGCATTAACTGTATGACTTTTAATTGGCCTCTCCCCTTATTGCTTGAGTTTCTAAGCACCTTTCCTACATGTATTAAGTGGTAAGATTAGCATCTACCACAAGCAGCTTTGTTCGTTTTCTCCTCACATGAGCTGTATTTTGGGGCAGAGACTGTTTTTATCCAAGCTGTATTTTCTGCTATATGCATCTTAGAGAAGTCAAGTCACAACCACCTACCTCTCCCTTGTTTGAAGATAACTGGAATTAAAATTGTTTTGTGGAAGTTCATGTTACCATATATGCCTGCTTCCCACATAATCTCCAATTCTCACCAACTGTACTGCAAACTTGCATCTACAATAAAAAAAATACCCCTACACCTGCAGACCACAGTCAACCATGACAGACTCCACCCTGGAGATTGTTTGAAGTCTTTCAGATAATGGGGCACAGGAAACCAAACATTTGAACTCACAGAACATTTTACTATGAAAATCGAAAGGTAGGTGAAGGAACATCATCTAGCTCCTAATGCAATGGGAAAACATAAAATCCAGATAAATTTGTCCAAACCACACAGCTATGCCTACTAAAGGACTTTAGGTGTGTGCAGTATTCCTTTCTCCCAACAGTGGGTCAGTTGGCACTGTGAAAAATGTTAAAGAAGAAGAAAAAAAACGCTAGGAAGATACGTACACACACACAGATATGGAAGATGATGGGGTTGCATCAACCAACCAATCAAACATAATGGCAGTTACTTTGCATCACTACTTCTCTTTAATAGGCAAATAATACCAGGTACAAGTAAGCACAGCTGGAATAATATGCGTTAATCAACTATATTCTGAATATATATATTTGTTTTAAAGCTTCAAAAGGATCAGGCATTTAAAATGAAAACAACATAATTTAGGAATGCTCTTATCCAGGAACAAGGTTTCTAATTTCTGTTTATCTCGATCATTTGATTTCAAATCTCCCTCCTGCTGTTCTCCAACATCCAGTGCATCTACCTACCTATTAAAATCAAAGATTGGTTTCTCTAACCAATATTTTTTAGTCCCCTGATTTTTCAGAGTCCAGATCCTTTCTGGACTGTTCACTGTTCCTCTTCAACTTTCCAGCCTGAATTTTAAAAACAAGGTAAACCATTTTTGTTTTGGTTCTAGTATCTAATCTCCTACCTACAAACAGGGAATAGGACTTCTTCCTATTATCTTTCTACAGACAAGAATAATCTGATGCAAAGTTCATCATCTATGAAGAATCAAGATTCAATGTTTGATTCAGATACTAATAGTCCAGTTATCTCTGAAAACATTTACAGGTATCTCACCTAGTAGCTGCATGCCTTTTAACAAACTAAGAGCTTAAACACCATTCTTTTTCTTTCCAGTTTTGCTCTCATATTGGCCTAGTGAAAAACCTGAACAGTGTATATGCACTAACAAATTAGGAAGACTTCTTATTCCTTCAAGTAGGAACTAAAATAATTTGAAGAATATTTCCCTGAATAGTTTAACACACACACATCTCTACCTTACCCACCAGCCCCCCCAAAAAAAAAAAAAAAAAAAGAGGAACTTGAGCTACAGTATCCCAAATCTATCTATTAATGTTTTAAAGTGCACCAGCGTGCTTACTGATAAAGCTAACATTTCACATAGGGCCAGAGGTCAGAGAAAAGAAAAACCAAAACAAAATATGACACATGCTTCCTTTCCCAGACCTTCAAAGAGAGACACAGTAAGTAGGTATCTACTTTTAATCTATGTTCTTTGAAAATAAATGCTTTTTTAAAAACAATTTGGAGACATGAAGGATGAACAGTATCACCAACCGCTTTACACCTCATCATAAGAATGGGATGCCTGGTGGAAACACTTATCAGCCACTCATCTCTTAAACTTTGGCTTAAGCCAACCAAACAGAACAAAAGCATAATACCTGATGTGACAGACACCGATTATATCCTCAGAAAATGAACACAAGAGACCAGCATCAGAGCATCTGCCTGCTGTTGTGGGTTAAAATACAAAGGATTGACTAGCCTTTTCTAAAACTTGTCCATTGTATTTTAATTAGTTCAGTACAAAGACTGTGTTCAAGACAGATGAATATTTTATAGCAGGCTGTTTTGTTATTGCACAGATCAGTTTAACAGAAGGGAAATTAAGGCATATTCCATAAAAGGTATACTTAAGAAACATGTGTTTGTGAATCATGATCTTTATTACCCAGAGTTCATTATGCTTATGAACTGGAACTAGTCTGATGGTTTAAATATGTTTCTATATTGAAGAACACCCATCTCTTACTTTATGAGATGTTTTACATCAACCTTCCTCTACTTGCAAGACTGGGATTCAAAAAGCAAGCCTCAAGATGAGAAACTCAACTACTACATTTCAGCTGACTTGATATATTGAAAGCACAGTTCTTTCTACAGTTTTCTAGCAGACTGTTTCTTCCTCTTTATCTTGGCTTTCATTGGAATTTGCTTGTTCATAATAAACTTATTTAACCGGATACTGAATTAAATTAGTGAAATTCACTGTGATTATACTCTTAGCCTGTTTATTTTGGTTATATTAAAAAAAAAAAAAAAGAAAGATGAAAGCGAGGCAGAGACCTTTGTGTTATGCATTACATTGTAAGTGTATTTTTGCTACATCAAGGCTATAAAACATGGCAGACTATTTGGTTGCAAAGAACTACATTCTTAGGAATAGAATGAAGTTCTCTGAAATCCTGTAGTAGCTATGAATTATTGAAGTAGAAACCGTAACTGTTGTGCTGTACAGTCTCTACAATATGTTTTACTTGGTATCACTTACTATCTATCCTTGAGCCTTACTTTTCTATCCTTTGCAACATATAATCTGCACCCGTATACAGAGAATTGGGTTTAGAGGTCACCATTTCCCAAATGGAGATGCTGGGAAATGTACTGCGCAATAGATACTGCGTACTGCTGGGTCAGGGCTGGAAGCGGGACAAGAGCTGCCACGATGATCTTGGCCGAAGGACAGAGCAGGCTGCTCTGACAGAACAGAGATACCGATCAAGATTCTCAGTCTCAAGCCTTCTTCGCTGCCAGAGTCTTGGAAGTCCGGATGCTGCCCATCCCTTTCAATGCCTGGCCTTTTCACCTTAGCTCTGGCCATCTCCTCTCAACTTCATCCAGCACTTCATTTCCATCATAACTCAGTTATTTCTTCCAAAATACTGGGAGTATAGCTCCAGAGCAAAAACCTTTGGTGTAGAATATAGTATGAGAGAAGCACGGGGAAAGAAAATAAAGTCTGAGAACTACTATTTTCTATCTCTGCCCAAAACAGCAGGCCATACATAAACACAGGCTTGGGTCTTCTGATGCTTCAGAGGACACACAAGTCAGGTCATGAACCTACAGCGGTAACCATTAGTTTGAGCTGCGCATGTTCTTCTAACCACTTTATTTTAAGGCAGAATAAAAGATGCTTTTCTTAGGAAAAATGAAACTGATTTTTGTTAAAGACAATGTAACAACAGTGCAAGTATTATACAGGCAGGACTCCAAACAGTTGCTGGCATTTTGCACATATATTGTCCAAACCTGCTTAGAGCAGGTCAACACAACTGAACTCTTAACAGCTGTCAGCTACCAGCACCTGGTGCTTCCATTACTGTTGCCATGAATGAAGCTGCTCCAGAAGAAAATTTTCTGGAGAGGGAGAGACATCTCCTTTCCAAATACCACTCAAGCAAAATCTTAACACAGAACAGGTTTTACCCACGGTTATTTTATTTACATTGCTCTCAACTACTCATTTTGATCGCACCCACTTGAATAAATTATACTGTTTCCTGAAGCCCCCAGGCAAAATTTAAGACTGGACCAAATGTTTTAGATGAACACTGTCCTGATGCATGGTCTGGAACAACTGGGGAAATACAACCTATAAAGACATTTTTCTTTTTAAAATAAAAGAAAAAGAAAAAATAATAATTGCTGCAGACAGTAAATCCTTGAATTATTCAAAATAAGAAGTAATAAAGAGCTATAGAATTCTGAAATATATTAAATAGAATGAAAATATTAACGGAACATCATGCATACTTTCAGTCACGTTATTGGCATAGATCACTTAAGCACAAACAAGACTGACCAGACATTTTAAAAATCTGGAGAGAGAAGTGGTTGCTGATTTGCTCAAATTGACAAGAAGCCCTACATCAAATATTTTTTTTGATGGGATTTTTACTCAGAAACGCAAAGGACTTAGAATTTGAAGTTTGCCTTTAAATGTTAAGAGTTTACTAATGTTTCTTCTTCCATCTATAACTTCAGTACCCGGAGGTGTTAGGGGCTGTTTTAAGGAAACTGTAAGCTCAGTATAACACTCAACAATGCTCAATTTCCGCAAAAGCAGCATACGGAAGTTGTTGTTTTGGTTTTGGTTTGTTGGGGTTTTTTTTTTGCTGTTTCTTCTTTTTTACTTTCCTTCAGCTGCTACAGATACATGTAATCTCTGAATAAAGATTTGAGTGTAACTTTTATCAAATACTGCTTTCATCTGCACTTTTTCCTCATTGTACACTGTCATGGCTGCAATAACACTACATAACCCTAAATGACACCGTTTGTTTTTCTAATAGCACAACACAACTTGCCTCCTCTTGTTATTAACTTTAAGTCCGTTTATTATTTCCTCTTGCAGGGGACCTGGGAGCTCTGGCTGTGTAGTTTTTATATTAAAAAACTGTTTAAGTTAGTTTTCAAATGTTTCCAGTCACTAGCAGGTGCATTATCGGACTACAGTATAAAAACTACAAAACATTCAGGAAATTAAATCAATCACAAATATTAAAGAGATTTCAGGAGTGTGATACTCTGAATCAGAATTACGGTAGGAAATCTAGATTCAAATTTAATACACCAGCTAACTACTAAATTTGAAGAAAACTTCATAGCATGAGGAAATTGACTTGGCAAACCGTAACCTGACTACATGAATAGTTGATTTATTAAGTATCTTTACAAGCAGAATTTTTGTGTGTTTTCTTCCTTTCCCAAATGTCAAAGTAGTGAACTGACATGACAGGAGGAAACACTCAGATGCCATAAACATATGAACTGTTTTTCCAGGGTATCATCAGAATAAAATTAGAATGTTTTTCTTAAACCACACTCAAAGCAACTTAAACCAAAGGAACAAACAATATCAAATTTATTGCAAACTTACTCTGGTGTCTGTACAATTCTTAGTATATGTTAAAATACTGAGGTTCAACACAGCAAAACGGTTCTAGTAAATACATTGTATTTGAGCCACATGAGGTGGCAATGTTACTTGCACTAACCTGGATATCATGTTAAAATGCTGTTCCTTTTTTCTGCAAATTAAAAAGAATCACTAAGTGTTCCTTGGAAATAAGTTCTAGTTCATATACACTTGTTCAAAGTCAAGTACTAACTTAAAAAGCCACATTTCATAAGACTTCAACATAATAAATCATCAATATTAAACAGCAAATCTTTTCCTTTTTAGGGGGAAAAGAATTGCATCTCTGAGAAACCTAATAACAAGCAAATCCAAGATTTCAGAAGTCCAGTTCACATAAGGTTTTCTGGATCACCAGGTACTTTCAAACAGGTTCTGGGGACTTACTGAAGACACGGTCCTTCATTTCATGAACAACGGTGGCAGCAGGGCCTCAGAAAACAGCAAGGACTGTTACCAGAGCAATCATGAAAGCAAACTAAAAGATTCTCAGCATCCTTTGGGTTTTGAACAGCCACTGAAAACGTTACATGACAGAAGCGGTCAGTTAAATAGCACCAGTAAGTGGAATCAAACAAGTAGAACCGAGTCCAGTACTGTTACAGTTATAACCTGTTTTTCAAATCTACAAGTGCAAAGCCTTTTTTTTTTTTTTTAACAAAGAAACAGTGAAAAACCCGCAGCCTCAATCTTCTACAGTAACCTATGACACAAAAAAATATGTAGACTAATGCTTGCTTGGTTTCTATTTAATTTGTGTGTTAAAATCCATTCTTAAGTGTTTAAACAGGGAGAAATACAATCTTTAAAAGAAACAAAAAAACCCCAACATCGCACAACTCAGACCTACTTCGCTTTTGATCTGTTGACACCAGGACAGTTTGCTTGGAGGATGCAATGAAATATGGAGATGTTTCAGTTTCACCAATTCTGTAGCTTCCTCCCCACACATGGTCTGTCAGCTCTACCTAAATCCTAAACACAGGACTAACTTGAGAATAGCTTAATTTGAAACATGTTTTAATGTCTTCCTTCTGAAACCATCAACAGTGCTTCAGCAAAATATATATGCTTAAATTAAAGCACTGAAGACAGCTCACTGAATTATTTCTACACTCAAACTTAGTGCCTGACTGACCTAAGGCCACAGTTAGTGACAATTGTAATTATGATCTTATCAACATATAACTTCATTAAAGGTTCACAGCTTATTCAAAGGGCATCAAACTAAAACCTCCACTTCTAAAATACTTGTGTCAAAGCTAAAAGTTTTCCATTATTTGCCTGAAACATTCTCTTCTCTTTGTTTTTTAACAGTTGTATTATTTTGTGTCTGAGAACAAAAAGAAAAAAAAAAGACAAGAAAAAAAAAGAAAAAGCTATAAGCATGTTGGAAAAAAAATTAAAAAAATTTAAGCTAACTTGAGATTTTTAATTGCTTGCTTTGGGAAATAACTAACAATTTTCTTTAACACTAATATTTCTGAATTTAGAGTTGGTAAACATTTACAATGCTGAAAGGTGAGAAGATTTTAGCAATGATCTATGAAAGCACAGGTTAATTAACCAGAACTTCACAGAATTTTCACATCACTAGCTACATCAGAAAGCCAACTGTAAGTTACAGTGAAAGACAATGTATGTTTTTTGTATCTTTGCAACTTCAAAACAACATTTACTTTGTACACATTTAACTACTGAGGGAGACCTGAACTTTCTAGTCAGCACAGACAGCATCCTCACAGGCCTTCAAACTTGGTTCCTGTCCTGCTAGCCTCAGCAATGATAAGCATGATAATGTGAATTCCTAACTGCACTTATTTCTGGTGTCTCCATGTATACATGAATCAGTGACACAGGATTTTGGAAAAAGGCAATAATGAAAAGCAGGAGTATTTTTTTTTTTTCACGAAAACTCAAAAATACATCAATTAGCAAATCTGCATCCCTGATATTTATTTGTAGGTATCCATTATTGAATTCACATAATGCCACCTCAATGAAAAAAACTAAAGTTATTATTAAAATGGATTTTAAGAATCAAATACATAGTAACTGATAAACAATTAAATTGCTTTTTTTCAATAAATGAAGCAGGACATTTTTGAATATGTATACAAGTACACATTTTTATGCATATATATTTTTATATGCATATATATTACCTTCTTAAAAACACACATGACACAGTCATACAAAGCCATTCTCAGTTTTACAACTTTATTCAAAGTGTATTCGTGACTTGTAGAAGAAAATAATTCCATTTTTTGATGACTCTAGCACTGATTGATATTTCTTTCATAAAAAAAAAAAAGAAAAAGGGTGGAAAAAGAAAGGCTTTTTCCCTTCTGCTTAATATTTCAGATTAAACTATTTAACAGATGCTGCACATATTTCAGCACTGCATTTCTTTGAAATCTCCACACACTGTGGCAGATCCCGACAATAATATTTTGGCATAACTGTCAGTTAAATACTTGAGCCAGGGAAGTTTACAGAGGAGAGGATCTGCCTCTGGACAGTTACAGGCTGCTTTTTCCTCTTTCATTTTCTCAAACTGAAGTAATTTCTGTAGATTACAAAACACTGCAGACAGGATGACGTCTTAGAATGACATCTTGGTTAATGCTTTCCTAGAACGGCAGCCACATTCTCTTCTGTGAATACAAGTGCTTTAACTGAAAAACTACTTCAGAAGTTGATACTCCACAGTAAATAGCACAGGGACACTGGATGTCAATAAAAACCAAGTGCTACATTTTCAACCCCAACTCTGTGAGCTTGACAGCAGTGGTGTAGCACCTTACAGCCCGTAAGGCATAGTGATGTGGCAGAGAATTCATCTACTAATCTTCCCTGTGAATAGAATGACAAGAGGATTTCTAAAGCACGGAACACGTCAAATACGGTTGGCACTTTAAAATGGTTTTAAAGAAAATAACCTGCATTTCCTTTAAAATGTTATTCTTTAACAAGGATTTTGAGCATTTTAAAAGAGGAAGTTGAAACGTAGCAGACGATCCCTTGTTTACAAAGCCTTATTCTGCAAATGCTTACAGGCACTCAGTTACTTATTTGAATGGAGTTACATAGCAGTACACTGCATTATCATAATGGTCAAGTAACATGCTGCTCACCTGTACCACAGTTCAGAAATAACACTCCACTTTACATTCATATAAAATAAAGCCAATAATGCTTCTTTATCAAAGTTACTATCAAAGCAGAAAGCGTCAATAAATAAAATAAAAAAAAAATTGCGATGACGAAGCTGAACATTCTTGGGTTTAAGGCCAAATGTAACAGAATACCCTGCCTAAAAATAGTCCTGGTCGCGGTGCCAACTTTCCCGTTTCATCCTTTGCTACCGAACTGTCCGCAGCTTTAAACACCTTTGCAAGCGGCCTCCCTCCGTCCTACCGGCGACACGCAGCAAGCCTCACCCCAAAACAAGGGCATCCAAAGCTGCGGGCGGCGCCTCCGCATCCCCCTGGTCACCCGCCCGCTGCCCCCGAGGCCGGACACCGCGCAGGAGCTCCCCGCCGCGCCCCGGGCTGCGGGGAGCTGTCACCTTCCCAACCAAGGGCACCGCCTCCGCCCGGCAGGAGCCGGGCTTTCCAACTTTTTTTATTCCCCCACTTTATTTGACAGTTTTTCCCAGCTCGCCAGACCCCTATAACGCAGCAAGATGAAAAGGTAACCGCCTTGAAACACCTCTGCCGGCGTTAAGCACGGACAAGGGGAGGTTTTTAAAGCCCGCAACAAAAAAGGGCAGCGAGGTGGCAACCGGTACTTTTCAGAAACCTCGCACCGGGGGAAAAGGGGGTGGCCACCCCCCTGGATCGTCCGTCCACCCACCCCGCCGGCACCGGCACGACCCGCAGCCCCGCAATCACTGAGCCTCCCTCACAGGGCACCGGCCGCCGCCGCCGGTTTGCGCGCCTTCCCCTCCACCGCTCCCGGCCCTTCCTTCCCTGGGATCTCCCCCCGGGCCGAGGTCGCAGGAGAACGGCTGCTCGGCGCCACGCGTGGGGCTGGTCCGGGGAACACGCTTCCCCGTTCGTAAATCCACCGCCACCACGCCTGGAGGGGCCACCACGGCGCTTCCCCCCAGCCCAGCTCTCGCCCCGCACGGGGCCGCAGCCAGCGGCGAAAGGGCGCCCAGTAAAAGCAGGGAAGGAAGAAGGCGGCAGGTGAGGGGCCGCCCAGGACTCACCCAGGGCAGGGCAGGGGTAGGCTGGCGGTGCCTTCTTCCTCCTCGTCGTCCCGCTCGTCTGCCGCTGGCGGGTCCCCTCAGCGCAGCGCCATGTAACCGGTGTGACGCCGCCCGCGCCCCGGCTTTCCGCGGACTTTCCCC
>VXBW01002254.1:555264-584154 GCA_013400375.1 Thinocorus orbignyianus
TTGAGGGGGCGCGGGGCGACCATTGGAGGGGCGCGGGCGGCCGTTGAGGGGGGCTGAAGGAGAGCCCGTACAGCTCCCAGCTCCCCCGGCCGCCTCTGGCGGGGCGCCCTCCGAGCTGAGGAGCAAAGCCCGCCCCGGGAGGGCGAGGAGAGGCTGCGGCGGAGCGAGTAGGGCAGCGCCGAGCTGAGGAAGCGCCTCGCCGCCCGCCCGCTGGCGATGAAATCCTTCTGCCAGGGACGGGCCCTCCTCCGGCCTGCAGGAAGCCGGGTGAATACAGGGGAAATTGCCGCCGCCACAAGAGTAATCCTGGTTTCGCTTGGCTCGCAGCCGCCTTCCCGACTCTCCCCGTGGTGCCGGCCCCGAGCCTGCCGTCTATCTCGCTGGTTGACCCCCAAAAAAGTTTCGAAGGGGAAAGAGGCTGTGTGTAGACTGAATTGAAGCTCGCTTCCACCCTGCTGGCTGTTGGCCGCCTCTCACGGGCGCTTAGTAAAAGGAGGTTTACCCATCGAGGACCACCTGATGTCTGAAAATGGTACTAAGCAAGGAGTACAAGCTACACAGAGACATTTTTTCTGTGGATTTATACAGCTACTGACAGAGCAGACCCCCAGGTTGGTTAACTTCTGATAAGTAACACCAGCCATTAATAATATGCTGGTTTTAATACTGAAATCCAAGTTTATGGTATTGTAACCAAGTCTCCCAGGCACATCTAAGTGAGGCTGAAGAAAGTCAGCTAGTGCCACATTTAATGGTCACAAATACGTGAACCATTTAAGCTCAAATGTCTTTATGCTGAGTCTTAGCTGTCTGGTTTGCTAAAGGTGAAGAGCGTCAGAAATCAGCAGCCAGCATAGCTCATCTGGTGGTGTGTGAGCCCAGGGAATTTTGTTATGCTAAGGCCACATGGAATGGAACTTCACTAATTATTTATCTCAGAGTTGAATGAGACTGTCAAAAATCCTAATTTACAAGAAATATTACAACACCTAACCCTGTAAATTAATGAAACTGTGCAACTGTTCCTTCTTCTGTACTGAAGCAAGGAACTGTAATCTAGAGTAAAAATATTCAAAAGGAACAGGGTCAAATAATAAGCTTTATTTTGACTGAGGTGAGAAGAAAGGGGTATTTCTAGCAGAGAGGTATTATGACCTTTGACACAGTATTAGATAGTCCAGTCGTGTCATAGAAGGAGACTGTGCTGCTAAGCACTTCCAGTCTTATCTATCTGGATGGCAGCTGATTCAATTGCTGAAAAGGGAGTAGATTCAGATGTTACGCCATGTGCTCCATCTCTGGGTTGGAATGGAGACGTACCCATTTAAAATTAGTGCTGAGACTGTGAAAGGGAGCTTGGAAACAAAGGATTTTCTGTGTCCTGATCAGAGACCTGGAATCTCACACGTTTCACGTGTATATATATGAAGAGACAGTAATTAACTTCATTTAGATTGCCACTCATGCTCTGTGATGCAGTTCAAAAAATGCATTCCCCCATTCTCTCCCAGTCCACACTGGGAATTGAGAATGACTTGGTCTTTGTGACTAAAACATGTTTTTCCTTATTAAATGGGGCTACTTTATGGACACACCCAATATTATCTTTTCTCTAGGAGCAAGCAAGGAGAGAATAAGACCCCAAAGCTCTTTAAGAAGGAGATCTAGATAGATTTAAAATACAAAAAGTTTCAAAATAAAATTCATTTGAGAGGAAAGGTGCCGTGTCACAGCTAGTCAAAGGCATGCTCACAAGGCAAAACTTGTATGAACAAGTACCAGGAAATCAGACAAGGTGGAAAAGATCCAAAACTTGAGGAGATTTACCTGGTGGATTCATTTTAAAAGGACACATTATCAAGTACTCAGGCTCAGCTTTTCCAGTGAAATCCTAATCAGCTTCCACTAACACCTTAGGACTTAAAAGAATTCTTTACAATTCTTCAGAAGAATTCTTCACAATTATATTTAAAACCTAAATTTGTCTTTGTTATAACTTAATACCATATCAATTTTTTTTTTTTTCTACTGAAACCTCTAATAGTGCTAGGCTGTAAGACCACAACTTGATAAAATTATCTTTGCAGGATGCTCTAGATAACTGAAATGCTTAACAGCACAGAACTCTCACCTGAAGAGCCAAACAAACAATTAATTCTCTAATCCTGTTTCCATCCACTAGGGAAATTAGGCAGGTAATAGAGACTCAGGTGTGAGTGACAAAGTGGTACCTCTTTCCTGGATAACACAGGTTTGAACTATTACCATCAAGATACTTCAGTACCTGGACAGTATCAGCTCACAAATGAGAAGCAAGTGATTAAAGCTGAACCCAAAGGCACAAACAGTCATGTTGCTTAGGTAAGGGAGATGATGTAAAATGTTTATAGTAGTGTTACAGTCTCTGATGGCTTGGAAGGTGTATCAGAAGGAAGGCTTTCTAGTTGTTAGTTCACTGAGGTGGTTTTACCTTAGTAAGGTTATGTATGTTTAAGTTTCCTGATATGTAAGTGTAATCTAGGAACTGTGTCTGTTCTCTGCTAGGTTTGTTCTGAAAGTATAGTTCTCTTCCCAAAGTCAAAAGCATTTTGCCTTTTTAATCCTGTAACTAATACTGTGTCTCCTTGGGAGAAAAGTGTTATTTCTGAAAATTAAGCTTTATTTTTTTGTAAGCCCCTGAAAACAGATAAACGTGTAAGACTGCCAGAGATTTTTAAAATAATCGCTATTTAATTGGCATGCCTGAATTGGAAAAAATATTGTTGAAGTTTCCTACTTTATCTTTTCCCTGTTTCTGAGGTATTTCTTGGAATCAGGACAGGATCTTTTTATTCCCTTTGACCTAGTAAATTTGATACTAAAAAAGGAAGAGATGAGGGAAAGTCTCAAATGGCTACTGAAAGAGAACTTCCTTTTAAAGCTTTCAACTGTTTGTCTTCATTGGCCTGCTAGACCATACTATCCAAATCTCTTCCTGGTTATTATTATTTCTTTATTATCCAGAAGTTCTGACTTAAAACCTGTTTTGCCTTGGAAAGTGGCCAGTGATTGTCTTGAACTCCGGTCCTCATAGATGTTACTAGTGTTAAGCCAACATTTGTTGTTGGTGTTGCCATCATCTCCTGTAACTTGAATCCACTAGGAACACAAGAAGACAATCTGCTTAAAAGGCATACATATTTTTAGGATGGTGCTGTCATTCTCAAACAGAATATATATTGAACTCAAAGTACATAAGCAAACCCAAGCAATTTAAACTGCAGCTAGTGCAGGGTCTAGAGGTCAGTGATGCTGCTGAATCCACATGTTGCAGTGTCCATGAGAAGTACTTTCCGTCATCTCCACCGTTTTCTGCTGGATGATGACCTGGCCTCAATTAATGATGTATTTCATCAGCACCCGGCAAAACTCAGAACAGTGTAGTGTCTCCTGTAGTTACACAGGCTGCATCGCAAATCTAGCTTTCCTTTGCTTCCTACCCAACCATAGATCAGATATGGGATCTCATATTACCTCTGAAGTGGTTCAGATCTGTAAGTATGCTAAAAGATTAAATTTCTAGTGGATTGGGTGAAAGTGCCAGAGCTGAAGCAAGAGAACATTTCCACAGTGAATAGTTGTTGTTGGGAGGCGGGGAATAGATTTGGTAGGCTTAAATAAGACGGCCATGAGGCTGTAGACTTGGCTGATGTGTATAATTAATAGAGAAAGGGGAACCTTTGGAGAGAGCAAGAAGTAATCAAAAAAAGGAAGATTAAAGAATTATAAAAAAAAATACAGAAGTGATCATGAAACCTTGAATAGGGTATTACTAAGGATAAGCACTAATCTGAACTAATCTGAGTAGGAGTGTGGGTGAGCCTGTATTTGTTGAAATTTGTTGAACCAAGCCAAATGTAGAGTCCTGCACCTGGGACGTGGCAATCCCAGGCACATATACAGGTTGGGCAGAGAATGGTTGGAGAACAGCCCTTAGGAGAAAGACTTGAGAGTGCTTGTTGGATGAGAAGCTCAGCATGAGCTGGCAGTGTGCACTGGAAGAGGGGAGATTTAGATTAGATATTAGGAAGAAATTTACTGTGAGGATGGTGAGGTACTGGAACAGGTTACCCAGAGAAGTTGTGGGTGCTCCGTCCCTGGAAGTGTTTAAGGCGAGGCTTTGAGCAAGCTGCTCTAGTGGGAGGTGTCCCTGACCATGGCAGGGGGGTTGGGACTCAATGATCTTTAAGGTTCCTTCCAACTCCAACCATTCTATGATTCTATGATTTGTATGTGATAGTAACTTTTGTGGATGAGATACGAATATAGGTGAATAACAGGTAAGCTTGGTCATGTGCTCTGAGTGGGGAGGAGATCTGAATGGGTGGGAATTGATCAGACTGCTGTTTCTATAATTTCTTTTCCAGAGCTCTGTAGTTTTCTTGCATTAGTAGCTGATACATACCGCCATGGGTCTACTTTTATCTGCCAATTATTTAGAAAATTAATCTAGGTATAAATACTTACATTTCATGTTATGATAATAACTTCGCTCTGACATCACCTGCTTTGTTTTCATTCAACATTTCATTTTATAGCTATAATACAATATGCCATATTACTTAAAAACATGGAAAGAACCAAGCATACAGGGCAATTTTATGTATATTATTTTTGTAGTGGTTAGCCTAGCATCCCCTCAGTTTGGCTGTGTAATGCCGGGCTTCTTTCCTTTCTTTCTTTTACACTGCCAGGTAGCAAGGAGCATTTCAGAGTAAATCTCTCATTGCACTGAAAATGGTGGGTTATTTATTCTGTGTGAATTTGTGGCAAGGTAGCTGTTCTCGATGGAGAGCCACCCAGAGCGCTGTGAGAAGTTGTTAGCTGGCTGGCTCACCTGGGTCCAGAAGCTGCCTCGTGTGAAAGGTATAGACTGTTTCAAGAGTGTTGCCAAGGCTGGTCCTACTTACCAGTCCAGGTTTAGAGGTTGAGCTGTGTAATAGTATACAATAGCATGTATGTGTATTCCCAGAATATAAATGGTTATGTTTATAGAAACTATTTAGAAGACAGTTACTGGTATGTAGCAGTGTAACGATGTGAAGGACATGCACCTTAGAGCCAAAAGCAAATTGCTACTAGGAAGAAGAATCATAATTGGGAGTTGTGCTTTCTGGTAATAAATCTAATGATCTAGCAGTCAGTTCATCAGAATCTGAACCTAGTGCAGATTGTGAGTTACTCACTCTTCTGTTGCTCAGCTACCTAACACCTTGGCCAGCCACTGAAGGCAGAGGGATGGGATTTTGCTGTTTGAGTTCAGAGACAACAGGTTCATACCAGTCCACTGCATTTACTCCCTTCTCTTCCCGCCTGCCCTTCCTGGGTCTGTTTATTTTTGTAGCATTTTTCATATCTGAACGATATGTACTTCTAACTTTTATCTGATTACAGCCATCAGAACTCAGTTCAGGCACCCAGTTGTTTTCACAAGAGACCTAAGTTCTTTCCATTACATGACTCGAGCTTTACAGCCCCAGCAATGTTTCACCCTGTTAGCTAATGCAAACAAGAGCAGCTGTTTGATTCTTGTTGTCTTTGTCACTTTGTTTCGTTAATAGTCACTTTATTTAAATAAATGCTCTGCTCAATTCATGAGGTCATTTTGGCACAGGTGTACTGAATAGGACCAATGTTAACTCTGTAGAGAGAATTTACCTAATTACAGAATTTACCTAACATGACTGTATTACTGCTACGGCTATGCTGTAGCAGCTATTCAAGGCCCCCGTAGAGGAAAGAAGTTCCAGACAGCTAAGCACTGTACAAATAAACAGGGAAGAGATTTCCTCTGCTGCAGAACTTTCAACATCTAAATACATAGTGGAAACAAGATTATGGAAGCAGAAAGTGGCACTCGTTGCTCTTTGAGCTCATACAGTGAGTCATTTAAGTCTTCTGCTCAACTGTTGGTATAGAAGCACTTATTTCCTGAACTGTTTCTGTTGCAAGTTTTAAGGCTTTACCATAATTTGTGATATTCTCCTTAAAATTCCAGACCTAGGATCTACGGTTATATGGCTAGTTTTCTATCAGGTTTTGATGAAAACTTAGAGCTTATGTTTAAAAATCCCAAAGTATCAACACTCAAATGGTATGTTTTCAATCAATGTGGTTCTCTTTAGGCAAATCCTGAGGATTTATGAGACTTTATAATTTTGTTATGAAGAGGGTTAACAACAGTCAGTGGTGAGCCACAACAAATCACTAGTGTAATGAATGGATCAGGCTTTCTAAAACCAGAAGACTATAAAAGAATATTTGGAGGGCAGTAGGAAAAGCAAGTTGTTGCATGAATCTGGTTTTGTAAAAGCTTGTGTTCCTTACCTTTGCTCCAGAGCTGTGAGGGCTAGAAACTTTTTTAAGGAAAGTGTTCTGTACTTAAAGCTGCAACATCAGAAACAGTACAGGTGCTATCTAAGATTGTGATAAGATGCAACAGGCAGAGGCTGATGTAACAGACAAGAGAGTATGCCATAACAAGAAAAAACCCTGGAACAGAGCAGAGTTTCAGGAAAAGAGAGGGAACCTCATTCTGTTTTCTACTCAACACAAGAAAAACAGTGAGTGATAGTAGTGGAGGAAGCAGAGTGTTCTCCTTATTCTAGTTTCTTTCTCAGTTCCCCTCTTGATTTACTGATTGGAAGTGGATGCCTGGGTGATAATGGCCCAGAGTATTTTATTCTTTCTTTAGCTGTGTAAGAGCATGGTGCAGAGGCTTTTAAACTATAAATAAACATCTCAGCACCAAAGCCAGAAACTGGTATAACCGTGCAATTCTGCTGTTCGCAAGCATGTTGTCTTGGATGCTGTCATGCTTACATGGCCTGCCTTGCTCTCAAGGTTAAGGATCCACACGCAGTGCTCTAACACATTACTAACATGTAGTTGTAGAGGCTCAGGGTCTCTGCACGGTTGAAAGTGCATGTGACTTTACTCACCTGAGGGTAGGGAAGTGAATTGCAAAGTCTTCAAATGTTGTTGTTTACCTAGACATCCAAATAAAAATATGAGACTACTGTTTAAGCCCTTGGGTGTATTTACAATAGCTCTTCCCAACTCTAAGGATTGTGCTGCCAACAGTTAGCTACACCCAAAGACACTCCCTTTGATAGCATAGTGAGAACGCAGTGCTGCTTGTATTCAGATCAACAGCAAACTCTTGTTGACCTACCTGGGTGTAGAGCTGGCAGCTGAGGGAGGATCTCTATCTTTTCTACAGCTTTGGAAAGCATTCTGACAGTGGACTTGTGGTTATAAATAGTAAGGCTGGACAGCATCTGCCAAACTCTTCATTTTCTTAAAGCAAGACAGCTTTGCAAGCTGTATATAAGTCTGCGAGAAGGTAAAGTGGGTGTCCTGGTGACTTTTGTGAATGCTTCTGAGCTGAGTCTGCTGGAGTTCTGACAGTGGTCTAAACAGGTTAGAATGACGTTCTTGTGACAAAAATGCTATTCTTGCTCTAAGGACACAGAACAAAAGCCTAAAGAAATGAAGATTGAAAATACGAATGTTAAGATTTATCTGAAACACTGAAGGTCTCATTTTCCCAACAGTTCTTATGACTAGATAAGTGAATATGCCCACATTATCACATATAATCTGCCTGTGCCACCTAGGACAATTCATATAGCCCTGGAGCCCACTCTGTCTTGCTGTATCCTGTAGGCGTACTTGGAGGAGGTGGTTGTGCCATTAGAAGAAACTCATCTGTCATTGGATGATAGTACAGTACCTGCCTGACTAGAAATTGGGCACACTGGTGTAGTACTTGCTATTGTCAGAACTTTTTCCCCTGTTGACTTCAGTTGCAGATGCGTTTTTAGTACTTCTGCAGTCAGACTTCAGTGTCGAAGTCAAGCACCCAGAACACAAGGAACATTGACTACCTGTGAAAAATTTGGTTTAAGTGATGTGACTAGCATCACACAGGGACTCTGGCACAGAAGAGGAGACGACATAGCCTGGTGAGGATTAAGGATATAATCCTGTCTCTTCTGGCAGTTACCTGCTTGTTATAATCCTGCCAGTTTTTGCCAGGAAATTCATGGAGCCCTATGGAAAGTGGTCTCTCAGTTTTCTAGAGCAGTCCCATCCTAACAACTCAGCTTGATATAGATGCCCTGGAGTGGCAACTTTCATACAAAGCAAAGAAAACTTAGTTAAATTATAAACTGAAAATAATCTCCTCTTAGTAAGAAGTTCTCATCAATAGATTATTAAAAGTAGGAATATAATCAGCCTAATTTATAATATAAAGACTTGTGGTTAGAGCAGAAATCACAGAATCTGGGTTCTCTGTGTAGCTTCCCAGTGTAACTTCAGAAAAGGGAAAATGTGACCATTTATGTTAAAGGCTGGAGTAAGAGTGGGAAGAGCTAAAATGCAGGTAACAGCCAGTGACCAGTTCTTCTTCTGTATTGCATTTAACCCTTAATTTATTTTCCACTCCGCAAAAAAACATGAGCAGCATGTCAAGCAAATAAATCTCAAAATCCTGATTTTGCTGATTAGGATAGCAAAACACTTATTTTTGTCCTCCACTGACATGAAGTAGTGTGATTTTTCTGTCTGTGGGGAACACCAGTTGTGTGAAGCATTAAAACTGAATAGCTGCCACAAGTCAATCTCCTGATCTGCCAATATTTTCATTAAGTTGTGCCTTTTGGAAGAGCAACTTTAAAACCTTGAAAGATTCTTGAATAAACTTGAAACTGGAAGAGACAGGGCCAGATTTAGTCAAAGTATGTATGACTCATCTTCCACCCTTTATCAATATTTTGTGTGACAAAATCACACAAACAGCTTCTCTAACTGAAAAATACTGGCTCCCTGAAAAAGGAGCTAGTGATTCCCTCTCTAAAAGATGCTCGGCTTATGAACAGCACAAATTGAAATGGAAATGCTGAGCAGGAAGGCAAACCTGAAAACCAGACTACTGATCTATAAACTCTAGACACCTTTTATCACAGTGACCTACATAAAAAGTCCATCCCCACTAACTTTCATCCAATACAATCTCAAACTGTCAAGCACCAGAATTATCATCTTTAAGCTTTTTAGAAGAAAAATATTTCTGTAGTCATTGATGGTCTTCCCTCACTTCCCAATATAGAGTATACCCATGACTCATAAAATACTGTGAAGTCGTGAAATAATCAAGTGGCACTGCAAATGAGGATGCTGTCATCTGAAACTGTCAGAAGCCTCATGGTTTTCTGAGGATTCTGGCAGTGTTTCTCATACTGTGATTCATGTCTTTAACAGAACAGGTCAGAGATTTCAGTAGAGAAGCCTGATCACATGCAGCGCAAGCCCAAACCTGTTACAGTTCTTTATCCAGGGGCCAAAAGCCACCACAAGCATTTCTATTTCGTCACCTTACCCCTTAACAGAAAAAACAGCTATTTAGATTTATAATGTTTGTTATTAAATTCTCTTAATAGCTATGCAAAATGCCTTTTTCTCCATGCACATATCAAAGCCGTATCATAATGAAAAAAAGTTTAAAAAATCAGCTCTGACTCCTTTTAACTCCTGCATGTGTTTCCATGCCAAGACTGCTATAAGGACCTGAGCTAGACTCCATTTAGAAAATGTGCAATCGAGCGAATGCTTTTCCAAATTCTCACTGGCCATTTCTAGAAGGGAAAGATCCCATTGATTTGAATTCTAAATCTTTTCAACTTTGGTTTGCATGGAAATGCTTGAAAGATACATTAAAGAACAGACACAATGGAAATAAAATGGGAGTGGGGGATACAGAAAAGTCACATCTAATTAATGGTGACCACCCAAATCTTAGTCCTGCCCTAAAATCCATATAAGAAATAGATGTATTCTGGTTTTATCATCTAGCTTAAAAGGCATTTGAAAATTTAAACAATTTCCGAAGTTTCCAAATTTGTTAATATTCATGTCAAACATTTGTTAGGGAAGTACTTCTCCTGAGCTGTGAACAGCAGCTCTGGAATCTCCAGACTTGCTGAAATATATCTAAAAAAACCTAGGTAGCATGGCAGATTTCTACATCAATCTAGACTTGTTTAATGAAGACAGAGGAAATTGTGAGTAAGTGGAGTCAAGATTTATCAGTGTCTGTCTTGGCCGCACAAGAAAGGAGACAAACTTGACGCAGAACAAACAAAAAATCCCCAGTGGATTTCCATCTAATCCTTTGCATTTAACGCTAACCCACACAGGCAACTGGGTACAGTAATCTGCCTGCAGGTTTTCCACAGCAGAACTAAATGCCAAAGAATTGTAGTACAAACAGAAGGTCACAGAGCTGAGGAAATTACTCTTAAAGTAACAGCTTCTTAAACATTAAATAGATTACCACAGAGAAGAAATAGTGTGCTTGGGGATACCAGTAGAGGTACATGGGTGCTCAAGCCATCTGATGAACTTATCACTCAATGGGAGGCTACTTAAGGAGTCGTATGACAGAGAACCCAAAGAGCACTAACAGGAGTTGAAAATGTAATTCTCTCTAGTTGCTACAGTGTGTGGTTTGATCAGGAAGACAGTGATAACAGAAAATACCTTTTTTTTCTTCACTATTTATGTAATTTTTGTGGCATTTAACAAAAGGGTGAGTCTGAGTAAAGGTGCTTGGTTTTAGGGGCTGTGTTTTTTTTTTTTCTCTCCTCCCTCAAGAGCTGTAAATGCCTTTTTTATAACAGAAGAAGTGTGGTGTAATGAGAAATCTTCTGCGAGGTCTCTTTGTTTCTGAAGAACTCATGTACTTTGTGATTCTGTGGGAAGGAATGTATTTAAGCTCCTGAGGGATTTAAGGATAGGCTCTGTGGAGAGAATGTTAAGTTGTGAGCCTCGCTACTAGAAGAGATTGTCTTTACCCTATGAATGTTTTTAGGCTGCATCTCAACAGGATTCACACAAGTAAGCACTGATGGCAAGCACAGCAAGCTTGTGGCCAGGGAAAGCATCAGTCTAGAAAATGAGTAGGGCGGTTGAACTAAGTTAATTGTTGGTATATTTGGTGATAGCAGATTGTGATAGTCTGCTTGTCAGGCCAAACAGATAACACACTTTGGGAGTCCAGAAAATACTTCATTATGGCTTGTCTGTATGGTGCAAGGGCAAGGGGTCTTATTTCCAGTTAAATGGACAGGCTTTTGAGAAATGCTAGAGAGGAACTGACTGTTGTGGCAAAACGGATAATAGTGACACTGGGACATCCTGCAGTCAAATGTAGGCTGTGATGTAGAAAACCAAAAAGCAGAACCTCCATACATCATTTTCTGAAATGTGCTTAAAATTGTATGCAGTGCCAGTCAGATTTGCAGAGCAACCTTCAATATCCAGCTGAGAAAATTACATCAGAAGGAAAGTTTGAAAGTCATTGGAAAGTGGCCATGTAAAATGTGAGTTGTTATAGCCAGTGGCCACACCATACCTAGGCATCCTGGTCCTCCAATTGCTTCAACTGAGGACAGGCCCAAAGTCTTTCCCACCACAGAAAACAATAGGTTGAAACTAATAGATTCTGATTTTCATTTGCTGTGGGGTCAGGACACTGTAGGATGAGATATCATATAAGCTTGTGAGATTGTAAGCTTATACAGAAAGACTTCTAAACTCTTTAGGAAAATGAAGGCCAAATAGTTCCTTTATAGCTCCTTCAAGTAAGTTCACGTATTTTCATTGATCTGAAATAGATATTTATTATTAAACCAATATTACACTGTCAAAGACCTAAAATTTCTCCATAATGTTATTTACTACTTTGAGAACATCAAATGCAATAGGTTTATGAGATCTGCAATCCACCAGTTGGATTCATATAGTAGATAATTACCTGTATAGATAAAATTGGTGCTAAGGGTAAAGAGAATCAGAGATTCCTTTTACTGCATGTGTGGCAGTCTTGGTTACAGGTATGGGATCTAACTTCAGTGCTGAGTGCGGTAGAGGGTTCATTACAATTTGATGCAAACCATTTCACTTTTGCCAGACTGATACAAGTGTCCAGTATCAGCAATTGTTAATTTATTCGTGGTAAGGTCAGCTTATTTTATTTCTTGCATTGTTTTTCCTTGTGTTTTAATAAAAAACTTCTTTTAACAGCAGAATGGTCCCTAAAACCCTGCACTCAAGATTAGTTCAAATTTTTAACAGAATAAATCAATGATGTCTTCATAAAAGACGTTGTTTCTAGGCCTAATATACTTAAAAACAACAACTATAAAGAGCATACTGTGTATGTGTGGAAGGGAGGGAAGATGTTGCTATAGTATCAGAGCTATGTGTAGCTAGGCTGTAATTTTCAACTTTGCTGTTCTTCCTCATTCCCTGTTTGTCAGGGGAGGACCAACTCAAAAGGTGTAAATGAGGCTGTATCTACTAATGTTAGTATTTTTGTTATTATTTATTTTAGAGAAGAGTAACATAAAGAAAGGGGGGAGAAGAGCATGGGGAAATCAACACTGCCTCCAGCTGAAACTCTAGTAGGTTTCACTAAACAAGGAATGGGAATCCATGTAGAGTAAGGAAAATAAAACAAGGTATCACTGCTCATTTGGTGAACTATGACTTGGAGAGGGAGGAATGAAGGATGGTATCATATAGATAAAGGCAGTTGTGGTGGTTTTGAATAAGGTGCTGGTGTTGTTACATGAAATAAGGATCTACAGCCTACCTAAATGCTGACATTCTTGAGTCTGTGATATCACAACCATAATGTTCTTTATGTAACTACATGCACAAAAATTGCATCTTATTTGTATTAAAAAATTAACTTTATTAAACTCTATTTAGTAACTTAGAAAGCTAAGTTTAATTAGGTCTTGCTACCTCAAACCCTGTGGCATCCAGAGTCTCACAAGTGTCCTCACAAGTATATGCTATCTGGGTTTTACCACTAATCTGGCCTTCTCACTGTCTTTGCCCTGAATTGAATCACAATCCATAAAACTAAATTTTATGGGTTGAAGTGATTTTTTTTAATTCCTTTTTTAGCTCTTGCCACTTGTTCAACATTAAAAAAATACAGCGTAGAATGATATACTGGTAAGGGAAAACTACAATATTGCTTTTAGACATCAAAATAAGACCTGTAACTACTAAAAATCCAACCATAAATTATGTTTTCAAGAAATTACAATGTACCTCTCTGCCCTGAGAAAGATGAATTCTTTCATGCCCTGAAGAGCATTGCCTCTACTCTATTAGACCCAGAACCTGATTTAATTCCTGAGAGGGAGGAAGGGGAAATCTTTGGAAATTAGAACATTTCATCCTAGAATTATACAAGCAGAGGGAGAATGTTGCTTTTTTCCCTCTTGATTCTGACTGTCCTCCCTCCACCTATTTCACAAGAAAGGAAGAAAGATTTTTTTTTTTNGGCTAAAATTGTTTGCAAGAAGGAACCAGGAAAAATAAATAACTGTAGAGCTACTGCCACCTACAGCCTTGCTGAAAAAATGCAAATGATTCAAAGTATATTTGGGATTCACCTAAGGATTCTGAAATGCATTTCTGAAGGAGATCTTAACCAGGTCCTATTTGCCTAGCTTTCATTATGTTCTAGTTGATTTTTTGGCAAATACTAATGATTGACACCCTGAAAAATTCTCACTTTTTTTCCACCACTGTATGTGGTAAACCACTTTAATAGACACAGATGTAATGAGGAACGAGTTACTGCTCATAGCACAGTAATGAACTCTGCTGCTGAGCACAGGTGAGCTGCATCCTGAAAACCCGGAGGGTTCCAAAATCCTTTCTAAACGATCACGGTCAGCTCTGCTGTAGCTGTCTCTCATCTTCCTGACACTGAGGAAACAAAAAGTTGAAGCAAGAGATGAGTCAGAAGTAGAGTCCTAGTAGATCATGCAAATAAAAACTGCAGAGAGTGGGAATTTAAAGCTATATTCTTTGTCAAGTTCCTTGTTCCTGCCAGTAAAGAACAGTTTTTTCCTTGTGGTGTTAGTTGCAAAAAGTCAGGAAATAGCATGTCTTTTGGGAAACTGTTGCTCGCCTTTAAGGAGAAGAAGATACTGAAAACCACTCAGACCAGCTCAATGATTTATTTCCCCGACTCTCCTCTTTAACCAGCCAATGTGATGAACATGTGTTCAGTGGGGGTGTTTGTATCGTTCTGTTCTGGAAGTGACACAGGCACTTGGAGTGTTTCGTTGGTATCTGACACCAAAGTTAATTTTTTGTGGAGCCTTTTTATTTAACATGTGTTTAGCAGCCTAGGGTTTGGTTGGTTTTTTCCCAGGCTTTAGGTTACAGTAATATTATGTATTGCTTGATGGTGATGTATAGAAAGTATGGGCTAGTTTTCTATTTAATTACAGGAGGTCTAGATTCAGCTGTTTTGAAAGTTTGCCAAACTATTGACTTCCTTTCAGTGTCTTAAAGATAGTGGTCAATCAAATCAAACTCACATGGTCCATGTTAGTCATTTAGGTTTTTATTTGTCACTGGGTTTGGATAATGATTACTTGTAAATCTGTGTTTTTGGCAAAAGAACATATATAATCACAGCATTATATATAATCACAGCATATAAATTGAAAATCAAAGGTAAGCCAGCAGGACAATGTGTACAGTCTTTTCACAGCAGCTGCTGTTGCCATTGTCTAGGAACACTTGCTGTAGGTTTGTGACTGTAGTCGGAAGAAATTCCGGCCTCTGGCACCTCAGGCATCGATAGGTGAGGCATCTATGGCACTGAAGAGTCTTATGGCTCTGGATTTGATAGGAAGTTATACACTTAGAAAACATAATATTAGTTGGGAATTTGGGATGCCTCAGAAATCCTATGTCCTTGGTTTATGGCAATGAAATGATTGTTGATGTTATATATACAAACACAAGGATGATTCTGTGTGGTTAATGTGCTACAGAAAGATTTCGACAGCATGAGTTCAGCTTGTAACTCTGTGACAGTCTGTGTGACCTGTAGTATGCAGGCTAAGGCTGATAAAAGGACTTAGACACATGGCTCCTACTGGAATTTAATGAGTATTAGACACTTGAGTTTCATTGCAGATTTGTCCCTTAATCTGTTTGTGTCTAATTATTTAACCTGAAACAAGGATAGTGTTTAACGAGAGGGTTGTCAGACACTGAAACAGGCTTATTAGAGGGGTGGTCTGTGCCCCAAGCCTGCTGGTGTTTAAGAGGCATTTGGACAATGCTCTTAATGACGTGCTTTAACTTGGTTTACCCTGAATTGGTCAGACAACTGGACTGTGTGTTTGTTAAGTCCCTTCCAACTGAAATACTCTAGTCTAGTCTATTTCTCTTCCATCCTGCAGTTTTTCCTCTTTGTGTAAGCTCTTCCTTAAGGGACTGTTTTTCACTGGTATGTGGAGAGGCCAGCAGTATCCTAGTTTCAATGGATGGTAAGATAATTCACAGTGATCTGTAGGAGTAGTGATAGTAACCGCACCCAGCCACAGAAGAGAGTTAAGAGCTTTCTGTTCTGTGCTTGAACCATATTTATTTCACTGACAAGGAGTGGAGGGGAAACTAGGCTGGCACGACTAGACTTTACCTAGAAAGCAAGGAGTTCCTGTTACAAACCTGTTGTAGCTTTTGATGGTGGCTAAAGTGTCTGAGTTCTCTCATGTTTCTATCAAATGGTAAATGATTTGTGGAAGACAAACTAGGAATGCTTTTTATAACTCCAAATGACAGTAAAATAATTTCAGGAGTTTGGATTTTGGTATTTCATACTGTAAATAAGTCACTCAGAACATTTTACTATATCGGTTCTGTCTAAAAGATCATAATGGGATTATGATCTTGACCTTATTGTAACACTTTAATTTTTGCTGAGTGAAACAGTGAAGCAAATAGGTCCTGCTGAAAGTTCAAATCTCAATTATCTTTTTGTGGGAAAAACATTAATTTAAACACTGCTTATTTTTAATTGTATCTTCAGCTTCTGAGATTGGGGGCAAGGCAGAGTGTGACTGGTTCCTGTAGCACACTCAGACCCTGTATCACAGAGACCTGTGTCTGACAATGCCACATTGCTTACATTTCTTTTTAGATCATTAAGGTGTCCTTTGAGTGGCAAAAAATTGACAATAATTGCAAAAATTGCCAAATAAAATATGGTTTGATGACCTGTGATTTGATGTTTTCACATTCCGAAAGAAGAGTCAAATAGAAACAGACTTTTAATATTACTGCATTTTATATTTTTCATTAGGTAAAGGCTGTAACTGCAAATGGATGCAAACTAAAAAAAGCATTTGTTTTACTGGTTGAGTTTTGCTTTCATATGAGATGTATTTGTGAATTTAAAGCACGTTCATTCTGTCCTTTGTATGATATCAGAAAGGGAAAAAAAGCTCTGCATTCAAATGTGATGTCCAGGAACTATAAAACAAAGCTAAAAAATACACATCCAAAATGTTTGCAAGTTTTTAAAATACAGTATCTACTTAACTAGATAGTGAACAGAATTCCATTGCTTTACTTACATCTACTTTATGAAACTTATGAAGTGTTTCAGTCAGTTTGTACTGAGGACTTAAGGAATCACAATTAATTTAATGCAAAACTGCTTACATTGACCATAGCGTTCTTCAGCATTTATTCTTTGTAATTAGTTTGATGAGTGTTAAAATTATTACTTTTAATACATTTTTTTTTATCTGATTGGAGGAATTCATCATAAGAGATATCTTCATCTGGCCTCTCATGTAATTACTCTGTAGCAATTTAATGGTTTCTTCACTTCTCTCCAGTAAGTGTTTTATTTTTAAAAACAAAGCCTTCAGAGACTTAGCTGGAAATTGAACATTTATTCAATGATCACCAGTTAGCATGTGTGAGGCAGTAGGAACCTACTGTACTGGCTTGCAGAGGTTGTATTTCCTCAGATGTGTAAGAAAAAAGCATGCTCTGAGCCTTCCAGTTTTACAGCAACTGAGTAGAATCGATTGAGTCATTCCAGCGTTCATCTGGTCTACACAGATTACGTAGTTTAAAGGGACAAGCGTCCTGGTATTTTAACGGCACTGTGGTCTTACCTGGTTTCTCTAAAGGCTATTGAAAGCAAACTCAGAAAATTAACTGCCTATTTTTGCCTGGATTTGGAGCTTAGCCTTGCCATAAACCTGTGAATGCGAGCCAGTGCACAGTGAGTTTTGCTGAGCCAGGTCCTAAACCTGGCCTACTGGAGCTGTTCCGTGGAGATGTGGATTGCTGCTCTTCCTCAGAACCTTTTAAGAAGGAAGGTAGGGATATGTCTTACAGGCAGTACTAGAAAACACCTGTAAATAGCAGTTTGCATGTTACTTACACGGCAAATCTCATGCTGAGATTCCATTGTGTCTAATTTTAATGTAGTGTAATAGGTTACAGGCTAGTAATCTTTTTTGGAACATAAGAGTTTACATTAATCCCCTCCCTCGATCTACATCGTAAAGAGGATTCAGTTTTTCTCCCAGGTGAACTACTTAGGGAAGAAAGTATGAGATGCTTCCCTCTTCAGGTGTGGCTCCAAAACTACATTAAATGTATAGCAGTGTAACTTGTTATAGCTTCGCTGTGATTAGTCAGATTGACTTAGATCAACTTAGGAAGTGGTCATGAATATTTTATCTATGGCAAAGTTTTATGCTGACAATGGGGCAATATACTTGATGAATAATTAATGCAAAAAATTACTAGAATACTTAAGTCAGTGCAGGGCTATAGGCTTATATTGAGGGGCTTCTGGATATTTTCATGTCCAGTTTTAGGAGATAAATGGCAAAATACAACTGCTATAAGTTTGTTAGAATAGGACCTTTGTTCTTCTTAAGAAACTCTAGAAATATGGGATCAAATTTTACTAGATATAGAGATTTTCCAAAAGGGACCTTGCTTTCATATAAGAGATTCATGGTAGCCCATGGATTTTTCTTTCAGAAAACATGTGATAGAAGTCTTTCTATCTGGGGAATGTGATTAAAAAAAAAAAAAAAAGAGTAAACTCTATGCCAAAAGTAAAAAATTCACACCAGGACATCAGCTTGTATCTCATTTATTTTATTTTATGGGGAGGGGTAAAACCAAATGCTTGAGGCATTCACTCACTGCCTGCAAGTTTTCACAGTCCTATCTGAAAACATTTCAGTAAAGCTACTCTTCCAAGCTGAATATCGGGAAGTGAAGAAGTACTTAGCTGTTGCTGGCATTATCTCTTGGCAAAAGACTGTTAGCACAATGCTTGGGAATAGAGATTCTCTCTGAATTTGTCATCTGAGTATATCCTAAGTGAACAGTTGCAAGAGCTCCTATTTCTTGGGATTGTGTCTCTGACATACAGAAAAAGGACAAATTGTAAGAGTTCCTATGGTGCAGTAGACTGATACATGACTTACTGGAAATTAGAATTTGACACAAATAAAGTAAACTGAAACGTGCTGATTTATCTTCACAGGCTGTCTGTAAACTGCAGCAGCTCACGTTGCTGCTTCGGCTGTAGCTTGGTTCTCTATCTCGCCCCCAAACAGGCTACCACTATGTAATGAGCTGGGGCAGTTATCTCATCATGCCTTTCATATCAGTCAGAGCCCTCTGTGCCTGCTTACGACTGCTGCTGGTCCTTCTAAACACTAAAGACCAGAATCTGGAGTCTGTATGGGATGACTTAGGCAAAAGTGTGCTGATGTTAGTGTGCTTTTGTGTGTTTGTGCCGCATTCATATTGCAACTCCAGCTACCATACATGACTCTTACAGGCTCTTACCTTGTTGATTTGCAGTTTCAGGTGAGGGTTGGAGCTTCCTTACCTTCTGGTTTACACTCCTTGTGCATCTGCACTCACTAGCAGAACATGGAGAACTGAAGAATCCCAGACTTGGGAAAAGCACAAACAAAACATCAATGTGATATCAACATCTTCGCCATACTAAAATAATAAACACAGCACTGCAGCAGCTGCTAGGAAAATTACTAAGAAAAAAACAACACATTAAGAGCAATAGAACTGTAAGAATTGCCACCTTGCTATCTTTGACTAACCTAATTATTTTTAGCAAACTTTTTCCATGCTGACATGAAAGTTTTATAGGAAGTTTGTGTCAGAAAAATGCATGCTATTGTTTTAGTGCAAATCTAATTACTCTGTGGGATGTTTTGCATACTTAGCAAGTCGTTGTCCAGGGATGATTGCCTCAGCTCTTTACCAGCTCTAATGTTCAGGAGTAATTCAGAGAACCTGTTACTGCTGCTTGAGTTAGAAGGCTTCCTGATGCAAAACTGCCATTCAGGCACTATAACTGACCCCTGATTTGAATGAAAATTGATGACAACAAGTAATAAAGCTGTAGGGCCCCCATAGAGAGTGCAAAGATCATTAGTGTATGGCAAGTGTGAAAGGAAGTCAGAGGTGCTACCAGCAGAGGCTGGTTAGAAAAGGCAGCAGGTACCACTTCTGCCTCTTCCTAGCTCTACAAAAATATTTTTTCTGAGCATTATGCACGTCCAAATACTGTTCCACATGCTGCAAATTATTTGCACTAATGGATTATATAATTATTTGGCCACATACATCACTGCAACATGCATATTAATAGCTGCATTTGTTATTGTATGTGGAAAGCTGTTTAGAAAGAGCAAGCACAGTTGCAGTGCTAAAGTGCATGTGCTTTGTACCATCCTTTGCAGTTGCATGGTACCTTTCAGAATTATTTAATTTCTTATAGTTGGTAAAAGGAAAAAAATTAAACGTGTGCTGCTGTGAGATGTAGGAAAGTAAAACACTTCAAGTCAATGAAACAACAGTAAAACCAAGATAAGCCAAGAGTGCTCTTAGCAGAAAGTATAATTATCTAAAGTATTTCCGATCTCCTAAGTACGCTGCTTGCTTCCAGAAAGTATCTTTCAGAAGCACTTTCTTTTTCCTGAAGTTTGCTAAAATCCCCAACCCAGTAGAAGTACTTGAGAATAGGTGCCTTGAAGAGCAGTGTTGACATAAGGTAGTGGTAAGCATGCTTTTGAATGGTCTGTTTAACACCTAACACATCTCAGAATACACCATGTTACCAAAATTATAACATTAGTATTTGACATTATTTTTAAAACATTAGATCCAATTCTAAGGACAATCAGTTTTGGTACTGAATTTTCAGTGTGACTTATTTACTTGGATGATACTTTCCCTGCAATATCTATTCAAGAATCTGAAACAAATAAATTTTGAACTGCAGTAACAACAGTCAAAGCTTAGGTTCTGGGTTGTTTGTTTGTTTGTTTGTTTGTTTTTTAATAACATAACTGACTTAACCAAATATGTACCTGGATGGAACGTGTGTTCTGCAGGTGTATCTGCTTAATTGGTTTATAAAGATAGGAAGCTGGAAAATGAAGACCTTCCATGCTTTTAATGCATTTCCTATCTGGTAACATACATAGGATTGGTTCACTTGCTTGAGGAAAGACGCTGCTGTTCACTATTCAAGCTGTTAGAGGAGTTAGCTGTGTGCCTTACAGGCTTTGTCATTGAGCTTTTTGCTAATTTCCAAAACTAGATCAGGTTAGATGTGTCTGAAATGTGAAGAATTAAAAGGCCTGAGGGAGAGTGTTGATGGTAACAGAACAAAGAAACAGGTCAAAACTTCCCTTCCTTCTGCTGCTACTTCAGAGATGCTGCTTTCTAGGTTTAAGTATCTATTTCCTTCCCCAGGGTAAAGACAATATAAAGCTGGAAAGCTGTCTGGTCGTTTAGAGCAGGACTTGAGGAAAATCAGAAATTGGGATGCAGTATTCTAAAACTAGGGCAGTGACTTTAGCGGGATGATTTAAGGTTTGATCCTTGAACTTGGGGAGATAGGTAAGAAAGAGAAGCCAGATCTTTAACTTGTCTGCTAATGGAGACTCTTAAGCATTGAAATTGTTTGGAAAGCCTCTTACCAGTAATTGCAGCTGTTCTGTTGACTGCACAAGTGAACTGGTTCATTCTGTCTGTCCCCTTAGGTCTTTACTGCTAGCAGTTGATCTGATAATTTTTATTTTTAAGTAGCTGTTCTGTAGTTCAGGACAATATTATTTGCAATGTCTATATAGGGAAGGGGGGAACGGTAAAGTTTTATTGTGTTTGCAAACAAGTCCATTGTGACCTTGCAATATAAAAGCAGGAGCACAGCCTGACCCTTCAGTGTAGGAAGACAGTGCTGAGGTATGAAGTGTATGGATTTATCTCTCTATCTGTCAATACATTGAAGAAATTTATTGACAGAGAAAAGAAGAAAGCCCTGAAACCCAACTTGCTCGTTCGGTGCCTGCTGCCTCCTTTCCTGTGTGTTTTGCAGGCAGTCGTCTGCTTTACCAACAATATAACATACAGAAAAGCACTGTTTCTTGGAGATAGTGTGTATGACATGTAAATCTAGCATTATCATCGTCACTTATAAAAAAAAAAAAACAAACCTGAGAACACCACCAGCTCAGAGTGGTACTGCTCTGAAGCTGAACTTTCACCAAGGGTTAGTTTGAGTGCAGTTGAAGTGACAGAATGGCTGATGAGTATAAATACAAACTGCTAGCAGAGCTGTACACAACAGTAGGTATCTCTACTTGAAAATCCAGGAACGCAATGTCAGATTTGTTTATCTTAACCTGGGAGGAATTATTTCTAGACCTAGGCATCCATAAAATGTATATGAAAGTTGTATTTCTGAAAGCTGTAAAATATCTCCCAAATATTGAGACAAAGTTGTGTCACAGGTAAGGCATTTGCAGCCCACGTGCACAAGTCCTGCCATACTTTTACTGGCTTCTGGAACTAGGAGCACAGTTTAAAGACACCTGAGAAGCTGTAGTCTGAACCAGCTTGGATTGTCACTTGGGTCCCAGTGCTCACACTGTTCGAGGTGTAGGAGTGAAAGCAGCAGAAAGGAGGAGACAGAGGTGGTGTGAACTGAAAGTCCTGTTAGCATTGAAAAAAAGATGTGAAAGAGGAGTCAGAAAGGGAGAGGAGGTGGGCTGAAGAAGAGTGCTAGGGAACTGGGCCTGAGGAAGCACAGAACACTGCCTAATATCTCAAGTAAATTTCCGCAACAAAACTGAAATGCCTGCTTTATAGTATCAAAATAATTTTCTGCTCCCTCAGAGTTGCTGTGTTTATGCAGAGAGAAGGCCACAAAAGGGACTGCCAAGTTTTCAGTTGTCCAAACAAATCAAAACGGTTCAAATTGTCCTTTTAACAGCATGTTTCTTATATAACATCCAGTACAGTCAGATTATATCACTAAAAACAAATATACAGACAGGCATAAAGCCAGAGGATTAGCTACAGTTCTGGTTTATCAAGAACAGCAATACTAGTATCAGCACAGAGAGAACTGAAATACTCTAGCAGTTGGATACATGATAATTAGTGGCTCCTTAATAAGTACTTGGTGAGAGGCTGACGTACTGGGTGTTCCCAGTGAGTGACTGAAAGACACATTGTTGGTGTGGCAGAAACTCACATCTGGCTTCATACATGAATTCTTTCATTAGGTCCTTAGTTCCTTAGCAAGTGTGGTTGCCTCCGTGCCTCTACGTTAATGCCTCTAATTCATGTGTATTGTTAACTGTGTCTAACATGGGTATAAAATGGTAATGCAAAGGCCTTGTCTACCCTGCCTGTCCCTCCCCAAGGTGTTAGAAGTACAGATTTTCTCACTAACATACTGGCAGGAGTAGCTAGTTGTGTGCACGTAGGCTTTTAGGGTCTGGGTTGGGATTAACTTCTTAAAATCAGCCCTAAAGACTAAGCTAGAAAGAAACCAATGCTCCGCTCACATTTGGAGGCTTTCAAATTCTGGATTCTAATTTATCTTTACAGCATGGTTACTCTCTAATTAAGGATTCTGTGTATTAGAAGCTGTGCCATTTCTAACCCCAGTATAAAAAGATATATTAGCTCTTTGCCTAGCAAGTGTTCAATAACTGTTTTTAATGTATTAAAAATAAAAAGAGAGAGAGAGAGAACTAGCATTTGCTTTCTGATTATAAAAAAGAACAGCTTTACTTCCATAGGAAATATTATGTTTTATGAATGAGTCTGCCAGTGTTTGACAAACTCTCACTTGAAGATATCAGTTACCTCCACAGATAAAAAGCCTACAGCTGTTATTAGTTGCAACTTTACTTTGCATAGCTAAGGACAAATCCTGCCAAACTGTCTGTATTTACCCCAATTTCTTTTATGGTTCTGTCTCATGCAGCTTTATGGCTCTAAAGTAACTTGAGACTACCATATTGAGTCTCACATTGACTTAGTCAATGAGTCCCATGTATACTGTCCTAAACCTTATGTAGTTTTTGCATTTGTACAAGGTGCTTGTACAATTTTGGAATAAAAGTATCCGTGTTAATCTATATGTTTTAGAAGAACAAAATCTGCTTTGCTGAATCTTCTTGGAATATTTAAGTAGCTGCAAATAATCTAGTGTGTTTCTGACTGAAGTACTTTTCCTGACAACAAAGTTCCACTTCCCTACGATGCCCATTTTCTGCAGCAAAGTCCCACCCAAACAGGCAAAAACTGCAATTTGAGGTAGGATGACAACATTGTAATTTTTTAATATGGAATTTTAAACAGATTTTTATGGAGAATGAACCTGTCTGTGGTTTGGTAGGTTACATGCATAGACCACCTGATAATATAACTACTTCTTTAGTTTAATAGTATAACTATTTGTTTAGTGTCAGGTACAGCATCAGGCCGGAGGAAGGTGATGTGCTAAAAGTAGATAAAGTTAGCTGAGAATACATGAATTAACTTCTCACAGCTTCTCTCCCTGATAATGGTAACCACACTTTGAGCATCTCTGCCTGTGTGTAATCAAAAACATTAATTTAATAAGCTGAGGTGCAAAGGGATTTAAATTTAATAACTATCCTTTCATGCTAAAATTTAGCCCAAACTCACGGGCTAACTCACTCACAATCACGGACTGCTGTTCTACTGATATTCTGGAAATGTGTGAGCAAGGAAAAATAACTTGCCCTGCTGCTCTTTGTTTACTGCTTGCACATAGGATCCTCAGCATTTAAACATGATGAACTGAAAGAAAGCTTAGTCTTGCAAGTGGATGTTCTTTAGCGCTGCTAGCAGATTCAAAGGACCCCTACCTATTGGTATAGCACATTAACTGTAGGGTCACAGCTGTTGAAACAACAGAAGCAAAACAGCACTTGAAAATCCAGAAGACAGAGGAGGGCCTGCGTCTGATGTTGGAGGATGAAGAGGCTAGACTTCATTTAGAGGACAGACCGTAGGTGTATTGCTTCAAGCTAGACCTGAAGCTGCAACTAAATCCAGACAGCATGATTTGGGCAGCTGAAACAATTCAGTGTGTCATGAACTGGAAGATGATAAAGAGCTGAGGGTGCCCTCTGGGTTTTCTGCTAAATATTTGGCTACATTTAATTTCCAATTATTTTTTCTTGTTGATGTTCTAGCTTCTGTAAAAGTGCCTGCAAGTGCTGGCAGCCAGCATAGTTGAGAGCAGCCTTTGGCTGTTCTAGGGTTGTGAAAACACAGAAGGGGTTTAACACCTTTGCATCCTCCAGATCCTTCCATGCTTTCCATGAGCTTGGCTCTCTGACTTGCAGCCAAGTCTTCATAACTCTGCAACTGTCAGTTTGCCGGGAATGCTGCCAAGCACCAGCACCTGTCAGAGCAGAACAAACTGCACAGGCACAACCCTTGCTTGTTAATCAGCAGGGTGCTGGGATTCAAGGGTGGGGGCAGGCCAAGAGGACAGCTGTGAATCTCCTCCTCTTGGCAGGAGCTGTGTCTCTGATACTGTGGGTTTGCTAAAAGGTAAAGCCCTAAAAAAGCAAGTGTTATATAGATTGAAAGAGAAGTGCAATATAGTAATGAACCATTACTGCATGAAATGTATTTGATTTTGTACAACTTGCTAGGGAGCAAGTGAGAACACTATTTAAGGTAACACTGTATTGACTTCCTTAGGGTCATTCCAGTTCCCTGCTCAGCAGCACACTTGTTTATCAGCTCTTCTGTTGATGTACGTCCCTGACTTTCCTCTTCATCCCTTTGTGTTCTAACAGTCGTCTGTAACAGCTGTGTTGTCAGTTTCCATGCCTGTCTACTGTCTTTATGCATGTCCTAGGAATGATGGCACTTACGCTGTGCTGCAGATTTGCTGTTTTGTTGTCTAAACAATTTTTTTTTTTTCTCCTTACAAATCAAAGAGGAGAGAAAGAGTCTCTTTCCTAGAAGATAAGCTTCAAAATCCTGTCTCGTCTTAAGATGGGAGGAGGTTTTTGTGAGGGCCTTAGTAAAGGACTTAGTCTGTTCAGTGTTAAACACATTAGTAGTTAGTGATATTAAATTAAAATAATGTAAAATCTGAAGTTTTAATTCAAGGATGCGAAATTACTTCAACACCAGAGCAATTGCTCATTTTAAGAGCTAAGATGGCTAAGTGTGCATGGTAGTTTTATAATGGGAGTTTATTTTGGATAAATCATTTGGAAGCATTTCAGTTATTTAACACAATCTTTCTTGAGTGTTGACAGTTGTTTTCATATACTGGAATGTGGGGATAACTTCACAGTTAGTATTAAGTTATTTATTCCTTGAATCTTGCAGCATGAGATGAAAATTTTCTCCTTCCATTTAGCATTATCATTAACTCGTATTTGCTTCCAATTTATTTGTGAGGACTTTATCCTTGCCAGGTATTTTATAATCAAGGAGTCAAATCCTATTACTTCATTAAACAGACCAAAAGGGAAGTTGAGTATATGTACAACCTTTGGCTGGCAACATTAAAGTCACTGTTGCATGTCAGTAGTATTATGACAGGTGCATTTTTCCATCATGAAGCTAACACCTCTTTACTAAACTTGTAGTAGCCATCAACGTGTCTCAGACAAGTCTGATCTTTTCTTTTTAAAAATACAAACAATGAAATAACTTTCAACTTTCAGTTTACCCACCAGAAAGCTCTGTTACAAAGTATGGAGAAGGAGCTGGAGACAGTTGACCCAGGAATAGCTGCCCTTGAATGGCCTCGTTAGTGTTCTGTCCTTTGGCTTTTGTCAAAAGGGGTGGGTGTAAGGCGCTAAGAACAACCTATTGCTCTAGCTGCATCTTCCTCCGCCCCTTGTACTCTCAGGACAAGGAGGTTTTGTTAGAATTTCAAATGCTCTCATATTACTTACTACCAAGTCAAGTGAAGGACAGAGCGGGGAAAGGTTTGCTTTATAAACAGTGAGGAAAATAGCGTGTCTGAGAAGATGCAAGTATTTAAGTACATAATATTTATTAGCTGACATGACAGAATCTCTTCTCCATAAACAAAGGTATGTATACTTATCACTAAATTACCTGAATTTTATTTATGTTACTTTCAGTCACCTGGATAGATATAAGCAAATCCATTTTGAATTTGTGTTGTATGTTTAATAACTGATCTGTAATTCAGAAATTATAGATCAACTAATCTCTAATTCAGAAATTATAGATCAGTTTTTCATCACAACAGAAATTTTAACTCTTAATGAAAAAATGCCAATAAAATACTATTACAGAATGAAGCATGTATGATGTGCCATAACACTTAAAGGGTTTAGGCCTTGGAAATTCCTAAAGCATCCCAGAACTGATAATTTTACAATGCAAAAGTTGTGTGTAGTGTTCAGTCTTTAATGAGGTAATATGGGATACTTTGGCAATTCTCTAGAATTTTAGAACACGAAAGAGTGAGAAGATACACCAGTACAAAGAGATGAATCTGTTCCTAATAAGGTTCTGGATACACCTGAGCAGAATAAGGTAGTACATAATGCTAAGCTAATAGCCCTGAGTCGGTATCTGTATTGCGCACTGCAGGGATAAGTTGGCTGGTTTTGCTCTCTTAAACACTTTTGTTTCTGACGGCTTCTGATGTTACCAGTCTGTGTGAGATTGTTTTAAATTTGTCAAACACCATCTGAGTGGTTAAGTTAGGACTTAGTATCATTATGCTTCGTACTGTGATAATATGCTGGAAATGACAAAGCATGAAAAAATTAAAATGTGGGACCACATTTGAGGTCTATTATTTAATTTTGGATTCCTCTTGCAATGTAGTTAGAGATTCAACATCCCCTTCCCTGCCCCCCCAGATAGTTACTTAATGCATGCCAAATCCTTCACTTCCTATTTCTTCTATGCTGTGAAATCCAAAATCATGTTTTAATGCTCTGCTTTCTGCTGGTCTTCAGAAGAAAATTAATCTGGGCCCTGGGCAGTTGCCAGTTGACCCAATGACACATATTTCAGTGATGTGGCAGCTTTGCCACATGTGAAATCCTTTGCCTGTTGTTTGTCTCACAGGTGTTAGGGATGAATGCTTTCCTTATGGAAGAGATCAGCTAAAAGTTTGGAACGGTTAGGGGGGAGGGTCATCTCAGTATAGTTAAGTAATGTGTTGCTAGAAATAAGAGATGATAGTTCTTCTCACATGCTAGTGTGAACTAATGTTTAACTTTGCTTCCTCGCTTCCAAGCAACAACATTACAGTGCGTCCTTAAAAAACAGGGGTTTCTGTGTCCTTAGGTGAATTTATTTAAAAATTAAAGGAGAAAAAAAAAGGCTAGGTAAAGTGCTTAATGTGCCTCTGCTTCTCTTGTTTAAGAATTTAATCCTATCTGTAGCCTTGCCCTTGTTGAATAATGTTTTTACAAGGAGCAAGTGATGTGCAGGAGTTCATAAAGTGGATTCCATGCACTTGTTTGCATTTAAATCATTGAACTTCACTATTTGTAAGTTTCCCAGTCTGTAAAATCTAATGTGGTATTTCCTCTACCTACAGGTTTTGGGAAAGTGAACTCATTAAACTTGATGTTCTTGTGATTGTTAGATGAAGGTCACACTTGAGATGCCTATTGCTATTAAGCTATTGCTTCAGGTGCCCTTTAGTGAGGACTGAAACTGTTTTTACTTACAGGGATTAGAGGGGGAATCTTTCTTTCCTGAAGAATCATAACTAACCTCCAGCAACTATGAAAGGAATCTCAACAACTATGTGGTGTCAAGCAGTAGACTGGTAGATGTTTACTTATGCAGCTTTCTCACTGGTTGTCCTGTGCTCTTCTATCACATGGTGATCTATGCCCACCCCCAAAATGAACCATTTCTAGGGCAGTTGCTGAAGGCCATTTATGTCTTTTAAATCTCTTCTATTACAGTTATTAGCATTTGCTCACAAAGTTTTTCAGTTCTTCCTATATTTGCTGAAAACAAGACTTATTTTTGAATATTTTGGAATAACTTTAGAATCTGTTTATGTCAATATACTTGGGCAGCGACACAGGTGGATATAGAGAGGCCATTTTCTCATCTAGAGCAATTAATTGTCTGCTTCTGCAAACTAGAGCTTGGAAACATGCTGTGTCCACACATTTGCCTCTCAAGCTCACAAAAACGGAACAAGCTGACCTAAGCTTTTCTGTTTCTTTTCTCCCTGCTGGGCTTGCCAGAGAGGACACCTTTTGTAGGCCAAGCAAGTATAGACTGTGGGACTCTTAGTTTTTGACTTGTAAACTGTGATTCTAATTTGTTCTGCTTTGCCAGAGAGATTCTACTCTGATTTATACCAGAAGAGCATCAGTTAACTCAAAGGACTTAACATAATGTATTTAGTCTTCAGCCACCTTTAAAAGTGTTAATGGACTATAAATCCTCTACAGCATTTTAGAGTTAGAATGATAAGAAATCAATGTGTGAACTGAGCTGTAAAATTATTAAAGACTTCTGCAGCCAGTTTGCTTAAGTTAATAGTATTGAATGATTTGTCTGATTTCTTTTGTGAATTGTTTTTGTGACTCACAGTTGTAAGTCCCTGAATCTTTTTTTTTTTTTTTT